>PVKA01019036.1:0-42757 GCA_004027165.1 Ctenomys sociabilis | reverse complement strand
AAAAATAAATGAAAAAAAAAAAAAAAAGATATGTGGGACTTTTTTTAGCCACGTGAGCTCAAGGAATTCTAGCAGCTTTCCTGAAGGTCTAGACTGCACTATAGTGGTCTAAGGACTCTCCCAGCCTTCCTGACTTGCTATTTCCTTTAGCAAAGTAATATCCTGGTTTGCCCATTTAATACCCTCTCAGAGTCTACTTTCTGAAAACCCAGATTAGTGTGTCCTTCACTGACCATTAGCCATCTCTCCTCAGTGCCATCCACTTGGCGCATTCCATTCCTATCATTGGGACTGTCCCAGGCACCCACTCACTATATTCTCAATTCCTCTAGTTACACACAGGTAGCGAGAGGCCAGAAGACTCCTGTGAGGGAATTATCAACTGGTGACTCCTGCAGACCATACAGAGACAATGTCTATTACTGGGATTCTTGCTTGGTTCTTTGCTGAACAAGAAAAATAGATCATTGTGCTTAATGATTATATCTAGGAGAAAGAGCGTACTTCAGGCAATGATAATCCAAAGGCTGTGTCAGAAAAGATAAATATTTTCAGTCAATAGGGTTACTTTTTTTTTTTCTTTTCCAATGACCCAAATAAGTAAAATAAATGACTTTGTTTTCTTCTCACAACTTTTCAATTTACATCCAAATCTTATTGGTTTTTATTGATTATGATGATATGTGGTTTTTGCTCAGAACATTTGATCTTATAATTCAAAGATGCAAAAAGACTCTTGAAAAGAAAACATTAGGCAATGAGTCCTGTGTTATACAGCTGTGTTAGATCCCTTGCTACCTAGCTCCCTGAAGACAAAGCACCATAATTATGATAAATAAAGTTCTGGGAGTCACAGCCCATGGTCATAAACAGGATCAAAATGAGATAATCACATGAAACTACTGCTGTAAGCTGTAGAAGGCAAAAAGATTTATTCTGAGGTCTTAGCAACTCATTAATACATTGGTTTAGACGAACTATGGGTCAAGAAAAATCTTCAAGAGCAGGACATCTACATAGAGGAATATTCTCTAGAACCTGGTTAGCAAAATATATATATTCAAAATGTGTGTTTCATTCCATTAGCTTACTTTAAATACAGTGTGAAGCCATTATCATATTCAGACAATCAATGCATTTTAACTATTGAGAAAATATTCTATTCCATATGGTAGACAATGTACCATTTGTTGGAATTCCAACATCCCTGAATGTACCACACATATGTTTATAACAAAAAGGCCCTTTATTTATACTTAGTGACACATGACACAAGGCTGCCTAGTGACTTATAGCTGACCTTAACCACACAGCATGTTTATCTAAGGAGTGAAGTAGCTTATTTGCTTAGTCACTGAGGTCTAGTGCCACCTACAAATTTGATATACTTCCTAGCTTCGTGACTCCCAACATATCCCACTTTTTGTTTTCTCAGAGTTGAGTGTTCCATTGCAGTTAGAGAAGCTGTATTTTTTTCCCCAGAAACCTAGGATTGAACTCAGGCCCCTGCACTTGCCAGGGAAGCACTTATTATATTGAGCCATCTCCCTGGCATCTGAGAAGCTGGATTTGGAGAAGTCTTTAAAAGACCTTTCCATACATGAAGCCAGTCCAAAGATTGTAGGTACATGAGATCAACAAAACCCAAAATAGTCCAATAGTCCATAAAAGTAGTGAGTTATCAGTACAACTGACATTGTCAGAAGTTGTTGATTTGAACTTTTACAGATCAACCTTATTTTTATTAATATTTTATTTGGTGGAATCGGGGGTTGAACTCAATCCCTTGCACTTGCCAGGCAAGCACTTATTATACTGAGCTATTTCACAGGCCAATGGCATTACTGTTATTCCTCATGGTTACATCTTTCTGTAGGATGGTTAAGACCAAGTTAAATTAAGACCTGTATAACTAAAAATGTAATTTTTGCTGTCTGATAAGGTCAGTCAAACAATGTCAGGATTTACACTGAAACTTTGCACAGCACTGTGTAGATCATTTGCCAGTGTCAGCCATCTGGATGAGTCATGGCCAGTGCTTGACCAATTTGATCTCCATGAAAGCCTGAGAGATTTTTTTTCTCTCATGCTGACTCTCCTTAGGCACACATTGTTGATCACTTTCTTCTGTTGCTCCATAATCTCTTTGAACAGAAAATTTGTGCCTTCAATGAGTTACAGGATGTCACTGCACAGGTTCTGTTATGACCTGAGTCCTCACTGACCTTGAAGGTCTAGGGCAAAAATATTTGCTATACTTGTAGCCTTTCCTTTTCTGAAGATCAGATGGCTGAGTGCATTTGTAATTGCATCTTTATCTTCTATTCTACTCCACTGATCCTCAGGTCTATTTTCTTATTGTCAATATCATGCTGATATTATCACAGTTGCTTTGAGTATAATTTCAAGTCAAGAGTTGTGATACCCCCTGCCTTGCCTTCATTGCCCAGGACTACAACACATACTAGGTCTTTTCTGGAGCAAAATAAATTTTAAGAATGACTTCTTCTTCTCTAGGTCTCAGAGGAATGTTGGTGGTATTTTGATGGAGATTGCATTACATCTGTAGAACAAATTTGGAAGTAGGTCCATCTTCACAATTTTGGTTCTTCCTACCAAAAGCAGGGAATATCTTTCCATTTAGTGAAATCCTCTACAAAGCCTTTTTTTTTTAAGAGTACTGTAATTTTCATTAAATAGATCTTTTACTTCTTTCATTGGATTAATTGCTAAATATTTCGTTTCCTGCGGTGCTATTGTATGAGGTATTATTTGCCTGATTTCCCTCTCAGTGTGTTTGTTATCTCTGTAGAAGAATGCTTCTAACTTTTGGGTATTGATTTTACATCCTGCTATGCTACTGAATTTGTGTATTAATTCTCATATCTTCATCATGGAGTTTTTTGGGTCTTCTATGTAGAGTATCATTTTATCTGCAAATAATGATAATTTAACTTCTTCATTACCAATCATTATTACTTTCATTTTTCTCTGTTGTCTAATGGCTTTGGCTAATGATTCCATATTTATATTGAATAATACTGGTGACAGAGGACATTATTGTCTTGTACCTGATATAAGAGTAAAAGGCTCTGGTGGCTTCTTGGAAGTGCTTTAATCTGCTGAGCTATTTGACTGGCCCTGTTCTCTTTTACGGTTTTATGTTTCTCTTTTAGTGTTATCAGTATGGTACCTGCCTCCTGGAATGACTTTGGGAGAATTGCTTCCTTTTCAATTTAATTGAAGAGTTTGAGGTGTATTGGGATTATATCTCCATAATTTTTTTGTAAAATTATGCTGTGAATTCAACAGGACCTGGAATCTACTTTGTCTGTAAATTTTTTATTACATTTTCAATTTTCTTGATTGGTGTTCAGTTATTGCACGTTCTTTTATCTTCTTGATTTAGGTTCAATAATTCGTACATTTCTAAAAATATAACCACTTCTTCTGTGTCTTCGATTCTGTGAGAGTACAGATTTTCATAGTAACTATTGATGATCTTCTAAATTGCCACTGCGTCTGTATTAGTTTCACCAATTTTTGCTCCTTATTGCTTGAATTAATGTTTTTCGTCTTTCCTCTTTTTGATGACATTACCTAGGGGCTTATTAATTTTATTTAAAGTTTCAAAGAACCAGGTTTTTTTTTGCAGTACCAAGATTCAACTCAGGACCTTGCATTTGCCCAAGAAGCACTTATTGAGCTATCTCCTTATCCCCAGAACCAGCATATTATTTTGTTAATTCTTTGTTTTCTTTATCTCAAATGTATTAATTCCTCTTAAAATCTTTATTGTTTCCTCTAATCTTTGGGACTTTGGGCTTGGTTTGCTCCATCTCTATGACACTGCTGCTGATTGTAGTTCCCTTGGCTTCTCTCTGAGGCTAACTTTGCTCCCTTCTTACAGTTTCCCTAAGAGGAACCACATTCCTGGCTTTTCCAAATTTCTCGGGTTTCCAGTGAATAAGAGTCTCACTCACAACTTTGTACAGTGATCTCCCAGGGGCACACTACCTGGCCTTCCACACACTTTATATCAAAGTGGATGCCTTTTCAACCTCAGAATTTCTTCATTCTTCATGTGCCTAAAACCAACACCATATGGATGGTGTCAAGGTCTGCTGCCAGTGGGAAAAGGAGCCAAGCTTTCTTCTCTCTTGGCTATAGTGTTAAGTGTGTGCATCACTGAGTATTCTAACTCTGATTCTGAGGAACAAACTCTCTATCCAGCAGCCATTCAGGAACTGATGTGACTACTGCCTCTTGTTCTTTCTGGGCAATGGAGATCTTCTCAACTCTGTCTTGCATGCCATAACTTTATTGGAGCTTCTTTCCTGGCCAAACTGTCCATATTTGGAATAATCTTGCTGGACTTTTTGCTTTTGATTATCAACATGAATATGATTAAAAGCACCTAAGAATAACCAAACCACTGCCTCAACCCTCAACTGCATTGAAATATCTTTGCTGAGGTTAATCAGTCCACAGTGCTTTATCTTAGTCTCAGGAAGTCTCTGGACATGAGCAAAATGTAGGCAAACTTTCTGCCAATCCATAACAGATAGGATATATAGTCCAACATCAATGCATTCCTTCTTTCCGGAAGAAACCTCCCTATCCTGGTCTGTACAGGCAGGATTTCTATCAGCCTTCTGGTCTTCTCATCTCTGACCAGAATCTCCCATACAGAACTACTGAAGGTGTTTCAGCATTTCTCTTGGGAGTAGAATGTCCAAACCCTTACTATTTCTTCCCATAAGCCATTTCTAAAGGGCCATAGTCCACACTATCAGGTACTCACAGAAAAAAACCCACCTCTCTGATACCATATACTGTCTCAGTTACATTTTCCTCATTGTTGGGACAAAATGCCTGACACCTAAGCTCAAGGAAGGAAAAGTTTATTTAACTCACAGTTTGTGGAGGTTTCAGAATTACTCATCTGTTTCCAAGATGGGTGACACATGGCATGGAGCAGCCATTCATGTCAGTGGCAAAGAGCGAGACCAAACGATGGGCAGCAGCTGATGCTTCTAGCAGGCCTCTCTATCCTCCTTACATTGTATGCCCCAGGGCACAGCACTCACACGGAAAATAATCGATCACAACTCCAGAAGCCTCCCTATGACTGCATGAGTCTTTGAGGGCACAACTAGATGCAAATCATATTACTAAGTATTTCCTTTTTTGATAGTTTTCTGATAAGTGTGGTGTCTAATTTCTCTATGGTGAGTTCATGATTTCTATAGTGGAATGCTATGTATTTTTGAGTGTTGCCTTTGTTTCTACCTATACTATTGCATTTGATTATTTTTTTTTATTTTTTTGTGGATCTGGGGATTGAACTCAGGCCCTTCAGCTTGCTAGGCAGTCTCTTACTCTACTGAGTTATCTCCCAAGACCACATTTGATTATTAAATATAAATGCCCTGTGTTGAAGTTTTGAAAGTTTCCTATGCAGAATGTTATGTCATGTATAAATAATGATAAAAGTCTCTTCCTTTCCTATACACATTCCTTTTGTTACTCTTGGATGATTGCTATGACTAATGTTTCTCAAATACTATTAAATAGGAATGGTAATAGCATATATCCTTATCTTGTTACTGATTTTAGAGTAAATGATTTAGTTTTCACCATTTAATATGATATTGGATGTTGGATTCTTATAGATGGCTTTTATGACATTATTATAAAGATTATTACAGTTATCTATAGGGTTTTTATCATGAATGGGTATTGGACTTTGCTGAATGGTTTTTCTGTATCTATTGAAATGATTATGTGAATTTTCCTTGATTTTGTTTATTACATTTATTGATTTGTAGATGTTGAACAATCTCTGCATCACTGAGATGAGTCCTACTTGGTCAAGAACATTTGTCTACTTGGTGATTTGCTGCATTCTGTTTGCTGGTATCTTACGGAGGAATTTTGTTTTGATGTTCATTATGAAGATTGGTCTGTAGTTCCCTATTTTGGTTAGATGTTCCTCTGGTTTTGACTGTAAGATAATACATCATTCGAGGAATTTATTTGGGAGTATTGCTACCCTTTCAACTTAATTAAATTTTTAATCACTAATAGTACTAGACCCTTTCCAAATTTCTTGTGGAATTCAGCAGCTAATTGATCAGGACTTATGCTTTTATTTGTTAAGAGGTTTTTTTTTTTTTTTTTTTTTTTTTCTTTTTCACACAAACTTTCACTGTGCAGTTCGAGATAGCTTTGCATTCAAAATAGTGCTCCTGTTTCAGCCTCTCAAGTGCAGAAATTATGAGCATGGGCTACTATTTCAATCTGTCAGTAAATTTTTAATTACTGCTGCAATTTCATTGGCAGATATTGAGTCATTTAAAATTTTTATACCTTGTTGTTTCAACTTTGGTAATTCATAGATTATATATCTGTTAATCTGTCAAGTTCCTGTTTCCATATAATTTCAATCCAAATTCTCAAAGTAGGTATTTATGATCTTCTAGATTTCTACAGTACATCTACAACACACACCAACAATGATCAAAAACCCACAGGAAGTCAGTGCCTTACTATTAAATAGTATGGATAGTAAGGTAGCTGAAATTCAATAGATAGTATTTTACATGAGAAAAGTTCAGAATTTAAGACAGATATTTCAAAAGATAGTAGAAAACTAAGTGAAATTTATGAAAATGATTCAATAACAGAAATAGCAGATAGAAACAAAATAATATAATGTTTGAACTAAAATACTCACTTCTTTAAAAAATGCAAATGTGATTCATGGCATCAATAGTAGTAACAATAAAATAAAAGAAAATTGGTGATCTTAAGATCAGGGATATAGCTGAGTAGCATAGTGCCTGTGTGGCATGTGCAAGGTCTTGAGTTCAATTTCCAGTACAAATGAAAGAAAAAGAACCTTGGCAATCTTTAGGATGGTTGATTTTAAAATATACACTACAGAGGAAAACAAAATAAAATACACATTACAATGATAAAAAGGAAAAAATGAGGGAAGAAAAATAAAGAAATCTAATAACTTCAGAACAGTATTAAAAATGTTCCAAATATTTGGTTTCAAAGGGGCAAATACCAATTTTATTCAAAGAAATTATAACAAAACAACTTCCTAAATGTGGAAATGGAAAGAAATATCAAAGTAGAGGAAGACCTGGGTCATCAATCTAATTTAGCTGAAAAAAGATCAACCAAGGTACATTATAGTCAAGTTTCTGAAGGTAAAAACTATATATATAATTCAAAACATTATGAGCAAAAGAAAACAAAATAACTGAAAGTGTCTTATTTCACTTGACAACTGACTTCTCAGCAATGACTTAACATATCAGAAAAGAGAGTTATGGAATTTATACAGTAATAATAAAAAACAGTGAAACAAAAATATTGTAACGCACAAAACGTCCTAGGAAACACATCTTTAACTGTATTTTCTATAAAAACTGCTAAATGGAATTTATAAGTAAAAGAGATGTTAATGAGTAAGAAAGAAATATGAGGTCCTGTAATGTTACTGGTCTGAGTACATATACAGATACATTCAGGATGCTTAAACTATGTAAACATGGTATACAACTCATTTATATTTTAATGTGAAAAGTTAAAAAAATAAAACCTAAACACAATGTTACTGTTAAGAGATAGCCAATTTATAAACATGTAAAATAATTTATCATTAATTTCAGACCTTGAACACATCATTGCTGCTAGTAACTAGGAAAGGAAAGAGTCTTTAACAACAAAGAACCAGGAAATAATAACTTAAGAGCTACAAGGTAACATAAAGATGAGTATATGAATGATAGATGTTCAGCCAGCCAAATAACTCAGTGGATTAAAGCGCCTGTTTAGGCAGACACAGAAGCCATAAGATCAATCCCCAGACCTCTTGTTCCAGCCCCTCCCTAGTGGCTCACTGAGAGGGCAATTGAGACTAAGCATGGTGGTGCACACCTGTAATCCCAGCACTTGGGAGGCTGTAAACAGGAGGATCACCACAATACAGTCTATGCAATGAGATCCAGTATATCTTGTACATTCTGTCTAAAAATACAAAAACCAAGCCGGGCGTGGTGGCGCAGGCCTGTAATCCCAGCACTTGGGAGGCTGAGGCAGGAGGATTGTTGTGAGTTCAAGACCAGCCTGAGCTACAAAGTGAGCTTAAGGCCAGCCTGAACTGCATAATGAGACCCTGTCTCAAAAAGACCAAAATAAATAAATAAATAAATAAATAAATAAATAAATAAATAAATAAATATAAATAAAAATACAAAAACCGCTCGGGGCTCCCGGATCATCATCCAACCCAGAGTGCAGGCCTGGCATGTGAGTGAGACCTCTATAACTCAACATAAGATTGGTACTGTTTCATAGAAAACGTCAATGAACTTTTAAATAAGGATTCATCTAATGTATTTTATATAGTCCTGCATAACTATCACTTTGAGCTCTTTATTGTTCATCCAGGAGCATACTGCAACTTCTCATGCCTTTTAAATTATGCTCTTTGTTATGCTGAATGTACTATCTCTGGATGTAATAAAATATTTCCAGCTTGTTTAAATACACAATATTTTTCTTTTAGTTTCAAAAGTATGTTTCCTACATATAAAATTCAAAAAGAATAGATCTTTGTATTTTTTTCAGTACTTAAATTAGTCTAGTTTTTTACACACTTGGTCTATTTTTTTTCTTTCTAATGTGGAATAAGATGCTATCTAATTTTCTTCTTCCATAAATAATATTTTTATGTATATACTTTAACCACTTTTTTCTATATAGTAAGTTTTGGACAATTTCATTTTTGTGTATCTTGGTGTGATTTTATTTAAATTTTTTGTGCAAAAGGTTCATTTTTCTTGGAAATGTGGTTGAACTAAATTCAGAAATTTTAAATCCTTAAATATTTATTGCCTACTCCTTTCTATTTTGAGAATTCTAATTATTTAATATAAAAAAGAAGAGCAGTTAATGCTTACAATGTTTGCTTTTACTCTGATAGTTTTCCTCTCTTGAATTTCTTATAACTTCTTAGTTGTTTTCTTCTTAAAACAAAACTTATACGTTTTTATTTGCTAATGTGAAAAACTAATTTCTCATAGCATCATGTAATGCAGCAACAATTGTTGGATTCCCATTACTTTGATTAGTGAAATCTTGTATCATGTATGATACTGTTTTCTTTATCACTATTTTGTATTTTTTGAAAATAATAATAAAATGTACAAAAAATAAAATATACAAAAAATAATAGGTTTCAATGAAAATGAAAGGGTCAATGAAAATGACATAAAATATTTGCAGGATTAATAGCAGAAAACTGCAAACATAGTGAAAGAATCAGTTATGTGGGGCATATAGAACTCTAAATAGCATTAATTAAGATAAACTTACTCTCAGACATATAATAATCAAGATCCCAGAAATAGAACATAAAAACAAATTACTGAATACTTTCAGAGAAACGAAACAGCAGTGTTGATGGATTGCTCAGCAGAATCAGTAGATTTCTGAACACCAACAATTAGGTCAGGAAGAGTGTTATGAAATATTTTAAGCCAAAAAATAAATATAAAATATTCCAACTCAGATTGAATAGGAGTGGTGCTAGAGCACATCATTGTGTTGTACCTGATCTGAGAACGAGAACTTTCAGTTTTTCCCCACTGAGAATTTTGTTGGCTGTTGGATTCTCATATATATTTTTTATCAGATTGAAGTAGAGGTGATCTATTCCAATTTTCTGTAGGACTTTGATAATGAATGAGTGTTGGACTTTGTCAAATGACTTTCTGCACTGAGATGATCATGTGGTTTTTGGTTTTGGCTCTATTGATATAGATGTGTGATATTATGTTTATAGATGTGTGAATGTTAAACCATCCCTCAAATGAATCCTACCTGGTCATGGTGTATAAACTACTCAATGATTTGCTGCATTCTGTTTGCTAGGATTTTACTGAGGATTTTTGAATCTATGTTAATGAAGCAGATTGGCCTGTAATTCTCTTTATTAGTTGAATATTTCTCTGGTTTTGGTATCAATATCCTGCTCCACAATGATTTCCAAGGTATTCCTTCCTTTTCAATTTCATTTAAGTATTTGAGGTATTGGGATTAAATCTCATTTCTTATAGAATTTAGGACTTTTTTGTCATTAAGTTAAATGTTACATTTTAAATTTCATTGGCTGATATTGGGTTATTGAGAGTATTTATATCTTCTTGATTCAGTTTTGTTAATTTGTAGCTATCTATGCACTTCTTCCTTTCTTCTGTGTCATCAATTCTGTGAAAGTGAAAATTTTCAAAGTAGCTATTGTTGGCAATTTCACTCCATTGCTTGACTTTGAGTTTTTTTCCTACTCTTTTTGATGAAGTTAGTTAGGGGTTTACCAATTTCATTTAATATTTCAATGAAGCAGCTTTTTAATTCATTAATTGTTTGTGTTGTTTTCTTTGTCTCAATTGCATTAATTTATGCTCCAATTTTTGTGATTTCTTTCTGTTTTAGGGCTTTGAGCTTGGCTTATTCTTCTTTTTCTAGACTTTTGTGGTACGGCATTAAGGTACTGATTTGTTCTTTTGTTTTCCTAATCTGAGAGTTTACCACTAAACATTTCTCTCTAAAAACTGCTTTCATTATATCCCACAAATTCTGGTAAGTTGTGCTTGAATTTTTTTTGGATTGTAGGTATTGTTTAATTTTTTGTTTAATTTCATCTGTAACCCATTGGCTATTGTGAGATTGTTGTTTAACTTCCATGTATTTATGGGGTTTTGAGGTTTCTTTTCATTCATTTCTAGTTTCAGTGCACTGTGGTCAGATAATGTAACATGGGATCATTTCTATTTTGTTGCACATTCTTAAGCATAACCTATGTACTAGTGTGTGGTCTATCAGAATATGACCCTTATGCAGCTGAAAAGAATGTATATTCAGATGTTGTTGAGTAGAAACTCTGAATATATTCACTAAGTCCATTTGCTCAAAGATTTTCTTCAAATCTGCTGCCTCTTTGCTTATTTTTTACCTGTTTGGCCTGCCTTTTTGTGACAAGGGATTGTTAAGTTCCCCTGTCAAGACTGTTATATTGATCATTAAATTTTTCATGTGCTTTAAAACTTGTCTTATATAGTTGTGTACTTTTGTATTTGGTGCATGCCTATTTATGACTGTTATCTGCTCTTGTTTAATTTTTCCCCTAACCAGTGTATGGTGACATTATGTACCTCACTTGATCATTCTTGTTTTGTAGTTTAGATTATCTGTGAACAGAATCGCTACCTCTGCTTTTTTGTAAGGCCCTGGAGAATGTAGTATTGTTTTCCATCATTTGACTTTCAGTTTATGAATATTTTATGGGTTAGAAGTGTTTCTTGTATACAACATATTGCTGGGTTTTGATTCTTAATCCACTCTGCCAGTCTACTTCTTGTAACTGGCTAATTGAGTCTATTTATATTGGTAGTTTTAATTAATATTTATTGAATTAAATTTCTCATGTTATTTTCTTATTACTGGTTCCCAAAACTTATCTTGTGTTCAATAGTTTTGTGTGATTTGTGGATTTTTCTGTTGTCATTCTTAGAATTGTCGGTATTTTGATCCCTTTCTACAATATCATTTTGTATTCAATGTGTGATTGGTTTGTTCACTATGAATTTATTTAATTGTTCTTTGTCATGGAAGTATTTCATTTCTCCATTAAACTTGAAAGAGATTTTTGCATGGTAGATCTGCTCAGGTTCAAATTAGTTTTCTTGGAAAACTTGAAGTACTTCATTCTATGCTCTTTTTCACTTAATGGTTTGCAAGGAAAATCCTGCTCTTATTCTGCTGGGTTTTCCTTTAAATGCGATCTATTTCTTTAGCGGTTTGTATACATATATATAGCTATCTATCTATATCTATATCTATATCTATATTCATATCTATATCTCTATCTATCTATCTATCTATCATCTATTTATCTATCAATCTATACCTTTAACTGAAGGTATACATGTAAGTGGAATAAATCCTTCCCACATCTGTAAACATTGCATTGTCTCCCTAGTGTAAGAACCTGAAAAAAAAAATTTGAAAAGTACAATAGATATACTAAAGCAGAGAGAAACAGCATAATGAATAATCAATTGAGATGTGGGAAATTAGAAAGTAAAGGAAAAAAAGGAAGGTGAAAAAATGTTTAAGTATATTCAGAAGATAACAGTATTTATGTGAATGCTTTTATTGTTTTTCTTTTTTGACCAACTCTATATGCTAACATACCATAATATCTAAATTTTATTAACTTGTACAGTACAGCAACCATTGTTGAATAGGAAATACCATTCATATTGTAATTTTTAATGAAGACAATCTGCAGTGTCATCTATTATTTTAATACTCTCCTTAAAATAAATTAAAATATAAAAATGAAAAGGACAAGGAAAACAACTAAGGATTATTGAAAGGAAAAGTTTATGTTTAATTAATTGGTCATCTGCTATATTTGTATCTGGTAATCTGGGCAACAAATTTCATGATAACAATGCATGATATAACAACATTATTAGTTTCTATTCTCGTTTTGAAATTCTCTACAATTTGATTGTTCTATGTGACTTTGTTTTTGTCTTTTTTCTTGTAGTATTTTTTCCTCTTTACAATAAAAAACAAAATAATTTGCCATTATAAGAAACTATTACCTTCACTAGGAAGCTGAAATTTGTAATTGACGTACCCAAAATAGTCATCTTTCAAAAGGCATAATATCATGGTGGACCAACATTGGGGAGAGGGAGAAGCAGGAAGCAGGGCCTGGGCAGCATGCTAGGAACACCAGAAATCCCCAAGAGTCATGTCTTTTGCTTTTGTTCTATGTTTTTCTTGTGAGTGTGTGTGTGTGTGTGTGTGTGTGTGTGTGTGTGTGTGTGGAGAGAGAGAGAGAGAGAGAGAGAGAGAGAGAGAGAGAGAGAGAGAGAGAGAGAGAATGTGTATGTGTGCACACATACCTGCTTTACATTTTCTTGATTTTTTTATGGGGAGGTCTTTTTATACCTATGTAAATGGTTGTAGAGTTATGTACATACATTTTTTTTGCTCATTATTTAATACAGTCAGTGGAACTAAGTTACATGTGCCCACTTCAAAGATTTTTTTCTTTGAGTTATTGAACCTTACTGGACTATTAACATTTAGAATCACTGTATCTATTCTCTCACATCCCAACTTTGCTCTCATCGTTTCATTGACTCTAATTTCCTCTCATTCCATCTTCTCACTCTCAGCTTTATTCCCTTACAGGTTTTACTTCAGTTTTTATTATTTTTACTTTATTTTTCTATTTCTACTTTATGTATATGTTACTAAAATTAATACAATTAGCATAGGGTCTTTAATTCTCTCTTTAGCTTCATACTCACCAATGACTGTTTCACAAGTTTTCTATAATCAATGTTTCTGTCACATCATTAATTGAATCCAGTCTCCATTCCTTCTTTTACAATTTATTCAAAGTCCTTCCTCCCATTCTCTTCCCCCATTTTCCATCTCATTCTTCACAAGTCTCCTCGCTATTCCTTTATGTTCTTATATATAACTCTAATAAATAATTGCTTTCTCTGTTTTCTATGCTAAAATGTATATTAGGTTCATATTTGTGGACAGATGTCAATGAGTCTTATCTTTATTTGTTCAGTGTCATGCCCTATCAAGTTAGCACTTGTGAAGTATTATTTTGGTGGGATGCTACAATTGGGCATCTCTAGCATATAATGTGAGTACAATTTTTCTAAAGATTATTCTGTTTCCTACTTATAAATGTCATCGTCATTTCATTCTTACTCACATACGTCATGTAATAACATTCCTTCATTTAATTTTCTTTCTGTATACAAAAAAATCTTTCAAGAGAAACTGTGACTTTTCTTTAAACTGGTTTTATTTCTTTTCAGTCTTTTTCTGCTTCTTTCATTTTTAAAATTTCTAACAATTTTTAAAATACGTTATCTTATCCCATGTATGTTACTCTAGTTTTGCTAGTTGTTTCTATCCCTGAATTACTGAAAATGTAAAGCATTTGCTAAAGAAGTGCTAAATCATTTTCGACAAACCTACGGTAGACATGATAAAAAATTAGAGAAAAATATTTAATATCTGAATGAAGACATGGTTGTCTACTCGCACCACTTTTCCTTTACAGTCTACGCAATTCTTTAGATAAACAATCAGGAAGAAAAAGGAAATAAAAGAGATATAAATAGAAAAACATGCTAAACTATTTTTATTTGCAGATAATATGCTTGCTAATATAGGACACACAAAAACTCCATAAGAAACTTCTTAGATCTAATAAACAATTTTGAAAAATTGGTAAGATACCTTACCAATACAAAATATCATTAGGACTCCTATGCACAAATAATAAAACTGTCACAGCAAAGTCAGGAATAAAATTTCCATTTATATTTGTTGAAAACTAAATAAATATCTATAACTCAACCTGATCAAGGCAGTGAAAGGCTATAGTACTCTGATGTAATAAAATGAAGAGCATGTTAGAAAATGAGGAAAAAGATGTCCTATGCTCCTGGATAGGAGGAATCAATACTCTCAAAATGTCCAAATTACCAAAAGCATTGTAATAGATTCAATGTAAATCTGATTAAGTTAACAAGATCATTCTTTGCACAAGTAGATAAAAATAATAAAATATGTAAAACCAAAAGAGACAAAAGATAGCTAAAGCAACCTTCAGCAAAAAACAAATAAGAGACATTTTAATTTTGGATTTCAAGATATATTATACAACTACAGTAATTTTTTAAACAATGGTACTGGCAAAAAATTAGACATATGGGTTAAAGGAGGAGAAGACACCAAAACACATTCACATTTTAGTCACATTTGATCACTGCAATGGGACTAAAACTAAGTACTGTAGAAAAGAGAACATTTTTTGCAAAGCATACATAGAAAACTGGTTATATAGGTGCAGAAAAATGAGGCAATGTGCTAAAATGAAATTAAAGTGGAACTCTATAAAGATTTTATAAAAGGACCCCCAACCTGTATAAAGAAAACAGGTAAAACACTTGAAGACATGACCAAAGGTAAAGGACATTCTGGATAGACATCAAGTTTCTCTGATCCCACCCATGACCACCCAGCCTGAGAGACCGGGCCGAGACATTGGAGCCAACTCCCACGGTCTTCTGGATCCGGCCCCAAGCTCTCCCACGGAGTGGGAATTTGTAGGACTCTCTAGGCTTCCCAGAGCAGTGAGTGTGTGCTGAGTGTAAGGGAGAGCCTTTGGCTTCTTCCTGCGTGTGCTACCCAGATCCCCACCCCCAAACCCCCAAACCCTCCAAAGTTCAGTGAGTGTACAGCTCCAGGACTACCACGCCAGAGAGAGACATTTCCCAGGGATTCTCTGTAACACCCTGCGGCCCCAGACCCAGCACAGCTTGGCCTGTGAGTGAGGGCTCCATGCCAGCCAATCTGGAGGGATGTTTCCCAGCCTTATGTGGTTCTGGCCCATGGCCCTGGACTTAGCATGGGTAGACTGACCCAGCACAGCTTACCTCATGAATAAGAACATCCACTCTCCTTTTGGGAGCCGAGAAGACCCAACAAAGCCCAGGCCCGGCCAGCTAGAGAGCGACCTGCCTGAGACAGGAGTGCCGATTCCGGAAACGTGCCAGATCCTCGCCTAAGATCCACCCAAGATAGCAGGGATTTTCACTTCTCCATCTGCATCCCAGTTCAGTTCGGGCTCGCCTGACCAGGGAACCTGCAGAGGGGAACCACAGAAGCTGCACCAAAAAGTAACTGAACACAACAGCTAGACTCCGAACAGGCATAGCTGGATACCCTCAAACTTAATGTAATGGCACCCGAATCGCATTACAAGCTAAGATTATAGCTGCACCAAAGTTCTACAACAAAGGTCAGAGGTCAGTGCTATACAAAATGACAAGGACAAGGAGAAAAACACAATCTCAGAGCATGAATCTGCCAGAAAGTGCAGAGTACACTAGCTCAGCTGAAATTAATGAATTAACAGGTATTGAAGCAAAGGAACAACAGCAGAAAGGTATAGAGGAACTCAGATGAGAATGAATTCTGAAATAAAAAAGAAATATCTGAATACATAGTATCTGAAATAAAGAATCAAAACGAGAAACATCGGGGAAAAACAATGCTCATCCAGAACAATTGCAGAGAGCACTATTTCAGCTGAAATATACGATTTAACAGCGACTGAATCAAAGAAACAACAGCAGAAAGGTCATGAGGAACTCAAAGCAGAAATAATTTCTGAAATTAAAAAATAATTATTAAAAAAAAAAGAATTCTTGAAATCCTAGCATCTGAAACATAGAAAGAAGTCCAGAAATATGCAGAGGAAACTCAACTTGGAAGAAACACTGCAGAAAACAGAATAATAACTACATCTAAAGAAGACATGGATAAAAAATAGAGGAGAAAAGAAATATGATGGATTCCATGCATGAGCAATACAGAAAAGAAATAGAATGCATGAAGCAGAGTCAAAGAGATATAGAAGTACTAAAAATATCAATCACGAGTCTACAAAACCAATTGAGTGCAAGGGAAGACAGAGCTTCAGATCTTGGAGATGCTGGAGTAGCCAGTGAAAAGGTGAAAAAGAATATCGTTTTTTTCTCTTTTTTTTTTTTTTTTTTCTTTTAGTTTTCTTTTATTGAAGTACAAATATCAATGAAAGAGTTTTAGGATATCTTGACAAAATGGATTTGATAAATTAATACATAGCAAACTTTTCATAATGTTTTGGTATCATAAAAGGTGTAAGCATGATATATACTTACAGACATTATTATACCCTATGTCTCTTATCAGTAAATTAAGAGACTGTAGCTGTTTGCATATCTTATTTTTTATTCCTGAATTACATCAAAGATTCAGTAATTAATGCTTTCTACTTTGTGATTTTCGTAGTGGTTGTCCATAGTACTAGAAGCTGACATAATATCCTGTCCAACCACCAGGAGTGCAAATCTTGCCTCTCATAGAATTATGTAGAAGCATGGTGTTATCTACCCAACTATACTGTCCATACACACACATCATGAATCTTCCTTTCTATACCCATTCCTTGTTCTACAGCTGTCAGCGATGGGCACTCCATTATCATTCAACTAACTTAGGTGCTTGAACTCGACAACACAATCCAACACAGTCCAGCATTACACAACAACAGTAAGTTATTCAAAGAAGTTGTTAACCATAGGCATTTAGGCTCAACTTAATACTATGGCCCTGCGATATATGATTCATTTTTATACTTTTCTGCTGGATGGTAAAGACCTAGATAGAGCAAGACTTATATACCAACACATGTACTTTATATTTCTTATGAGGTCAGTGAACTCCCTTCAGGGTTTTTCTTGTAGTCTTGTAACTTATTTTGTAGATCCTTTGCCTGTGTCATCCATGTGGAAGAGACATGGCCAATGCTTGAACAGTTTGCTCTCTGTGAGAGCCTGACAGAAAGTTTTATCTCCATGCGATTCTCCCCAGGCACACTATAGAAGTTCAATCTCTTTCCTCTGTGGCTCCACAATCTCATTGCCCAGAAAACTTGGAGCTCAACTGAGTTTCATGATGTTTCAGTACAGGTTCTCCTATGTCCTGAGTCTTTGCTGACCTTAAAAGGCTAGGGCCAAAATGTTGCCTAGTCTTCGGGCTCTTCTATTTGTATAACTTTGATCTGTGAACTAACGTTGTTAACCATCCAGAAGAAAAGCTGATTAGTATCCTGAAGCATATTCCATTCACTTTGCCTTAATAGACTCAATTGATTTTAGTTGTTGTTGTACATTTCCATTTGTATTTCTGCTTTGCACTCGTTATACGAGGGAGACTATATGATATTTACAAATGTGTGTCTGGTATATTTCATTTATGAGTATATGTTCAAGTGGAATCCACTTCAGTAAAAATGCTTCACACTTATCATTCTTAGGAGCTGAGAAATGCTCCATTGTATAGAAATACCACATCTTTTTCAACCATTCCTCATGTGGTGGACATCTTGGTTGTTTCCAAGATTGTGCTATCACACATTGTGCTGCTATAAACATAGGTACACATATATCACTATGATACAATGTTTCCAGATCCTTTGGGAAAATTCCCAGGAGCTGATAGCCAGCTGGAATGGGATTTCTAGTTCTACTCTTTTGAGGAGTCTCCACACTGACCTCCACAATGGTTGTACCAGTCTAAATACCCACCAGCAGTGGAGAAGTGCTGCGTTTCCCCACAACCTCTCCAACATTTGTTGTTGGTTCATTTCCTTATGATAGCCATTCTTTCTGGAGTGAGATGGTATCTCAGTGTTGTTTCTATTTGCATTTCATGGATGACTAACGATGTGGAACATTTTTTCATATATTTATTTGCTTCTTTAATTTCGTCCTCTGAGGAGTGTGTATTCATCTCAGATGCCCATTTCTGAATTGGGTCTTTAAATTTCAGGGCCCTGTTATATCTTAATTCTCTGTATATTCTAGACAGCAAAGCTCTGTCTGATTGCTTCTTAGTTAGGATATTTTCAAAATTTGTAGGTTGTCTTTTCACTCTGTAGACAATTTCTTTTGACATGCAGAAGCTCCACAAGAAGTGTTGATACCAGTTGTTGATTGTTTCAAGCACTTCCCGTGTGAATATACGTTTGGTCATGAACTCTTTACCTACTCTATGTCTTCAAGAGTTTTTCCTACTTTCTCCTCCAGGAGATTGAGTGTTTCTCTTTTAATGTTAAAACCTTTAATCCATTTTGACTTTAACTTAGTGCACTGTGATAGAGCTAGGTCAAGTTTTAGTTTTCAGCATGTAGAAAGCCATGTTTTATGGCCCCATTTGTTAAAGAGACTATCTTTCTTCCAGTGAGCTTGTGTAGCCACTTTGTCGAAGATAAGATGGGTGAATGTTATTGTAGATGACCCTGTATCTTCCAATCTATTCCACTGATCCTCAGGTCTATATTGTTGCCAATACCATATTGATTTTATCACAGTGGCTTTGTAGTATAATTTCAAGTCAGGGATTGTGATGCCTCCTGCCTTGTGTTGATTGGCCAAGATTGGCTTTGCTCATCTAGGTCATTTGTGGTTCCAAATAAATTTTAGGAATGATTTCTCTATATCTGGGAGGTATGTTGGTGGCAGTTTGATAGGTATTGCATTAAATCGGTACAACAAAATTGGAGTATGGCCATCTTCACGATTTTGGTTTTTCCTATTCAGGAGCATGGAATATCTTTCCATTTTCTGAAATCTTCTATAATCTCTTTTCTTGTAATTTTCCATGAAAACATCTTTGACTTCCTTGGTTAAGTGAATTGCAAGGTATTTCATTTTCTGCGATGCTATTTTAAAAGGTATAGTTTCTATTGTTTCCCTTTCAATGTGCTTGTTACCTGTGTAGAGAAATGCCATTGAATTTTGAGTATTGATTTTGTATCCTGCTATGCTACTGAATTTCCCTATCACTTCTGGTAGTTTCTTGTTGGAATTTTTGGGGTCCTCCAAGTAAAGTATCATGTCATCTCCAAATAGTGATAATTTAACTTCTTCTTTACCTATTCTTATTCCCTTTATTTCTCTTTCTTTTCTAATGACTGTTGCTAAGGATTCCAAGACTATATTGAATAGGAGAGGTGATAGAGAACATCCTTGTCTTGTACCTGATTTAAGAGTAAAAGATTTCAGTTTTTCCCCATTTAGGATTATATGAGCTTTTGGGTTGTCATAGATGGCTTTTATCAAGTTAAGATAGAGTCCAGCTATTCCAATTTTCTGTAGGACCTTGAGCATCAATGAGTGTTGGACTTTGTCAAAGGCTTTCTCTGCATCAACTGAGATGATCATGTGGTTTTTAGATTTCAGTCTATTAATATAGTGTATCACATTTATAGATTTTCAAATATTGAACCATTCTTGCATCCCTGTGATGAATCCTACTTGGTCATGGTGTATGATTTTCTTGATGATTTGCTGTGGGCAGCCAAAAGAGTTAAGTAGAGTCACGGAGAGGGTTTCGTGTCTTAACAGGGTATGTGACTCATTCCTGACTTGAACAAACTTCGAGGCATGTCCTTAAACATTTCCTGCAAGATTCTTGGCATAACCGGATGTTTTTGCTAAGAATGAGTCACTGATTGCCAAAAGACTAATGTTTATAGTTCTGTGTGTTATACGCTCGGGTCAGCACGCCGCAGGAAAACATATAGTTAGAATTAGTCAAACAATGATGAAAACCACTGAGCGTCCTAACGTACTTTCTGATAATACATGTATAAAAGCTGTAACAGCCCTAAATAAACTGCCTCTTGCCAGTAGAGCATTTGGTCCTCTCCTTTCTTTCATCCCTCACCCTATCTTGCCCAACCTTGCCTCAGCAGGTCTGTGGCAATTTGCATTATTCTATTTGCCAGGATTTTGTTGAGTATTTTTGTATCTATCTTCATGACAGATCTTGCCCTCTTGTTCTCCTCATTGGATGTGCCTTTCCCTGGTTTTGGAATCAGTATTATACTTGCCTCCAGAAATGGTTTTGCAGGGACTGATTCCTTTTCAACGTCATTGAAGAGTTTGTGGAGTGTGCGGATTACATCTATAAATTTTTTTAGAATTCAGCTGTGAATCCATCAGGGCCAGGACTTTTCTTTGTAGGTAGGCTTTTTATTACGTTTTGTATTTTGTTGGCTGTTATTGGCTTATTGAGAATTGTTATATCTTCTTGATTCAGTTTTGGTAATTTGTACCTTCCGAGGAATCTGTCCATTTCTTCTGTATCTTCTATTCTATGTGTGTAAAGATTCTCGAAGTAACTATTGATAATCTGAATTTCCGCTGGGTCTGTGGTGATTTCACCCTTTTCATTCCTTATCGTTTGTACTGGAATTTTCTTTTGCCTCTTTTTATGAGGTTGGCAAGAGGCTTATCAACTTTATTTAGTTTTTCAAAGAACCAAGTTTTTGATTTGTGGATTCTTTGAAATGTTTTCTTCATCTCAATTGAATTAATTTCTGCTCTAATCTTTATGATTTCTTCCTGTCTCTGCACTCACGGTTTTGTTTGCTCTTCTTTTTCTAGTTGTGGGAGGTGTACCATTAAGATGCTAATTTGTTACCTTTCTGTTTTCCTAATGTGTGAGTTCATAGCTATGATTTTCGCTGTAAGAACTGCTTTCTTCGCATCCCATATATTTCAGTAAGTTGTACTTGTATTTTCATTGAATTGTAGATATTTTTGAATTTCTTGTCGAATTTCTTCTGCAACCCATTGATTGCTGAGTAGGGAGTAGTTTAGTTTCCATGAATTTAGTGGGTTTTTCTGGTTTCTTTTGTCATTTATTTCCTGTTTCATTGCACTGTGGTCAGACATTATGCTTGGGATTATTTCTATATTATTGCATATACTTAGGCATGACCTCTGTACTCGTATGTGGTCTATGTAGGAAAATGACCCGTGTGCAGGTGAAAAAAAATGTGTATTCAGGTGAGGTTGGGTGGCACACTCTGTATATGTCCACCATGTCCTTCTGTTCCAAGCTCTGGTTCAGTTCTGCTACTTCCTTGCTAACTTTTTGTCTAATTGATCTATCTTTTTGAGATAAGGGTGTGTTAAGCTCTCCTATTAAGATTGTGTTCTTAGACTATATGTTTTTCATGTCCCTTAAGATTTGTCTTACATAGTTGGGTGCTCCTGTGTTTGGTGCATAAATATTTATGTGTGTTATTTCTTGCACTTGAATGTTTCCTCTGACCAGTATATGGTGGCCTTCCTCATGTTGTTTGATCATTCTTGGTTTGAAGTTGAGACTGTCTGAGAACAGAATTACTCCTCCTGCTTTTTGCTGAGGTTCTGGGGCATGTAGTATTGTTTTCCATCCTTTGACTTTGAGCCTATGAATATCCTTTTGAGTTATGTATGTTTCTTTCATATAGCATATTGTTGGATTTTGTTTCCTAATCCATTTCTCTTAATTGGAGAATTGAGTCCATTTACATAAATGGTTATAATTGATATGTGTTCACTTATCTTTGTCATGATATTTACCTGATGTTGTTTACTCCTTTGTAACCTGTGTTTAATTGTCTGTCCTATTTAGTGTGTTCCTTCCATTCATGGAGTTCTGATCCTTGTGGTCTCTCTCTAGAACACCCTTCAGCAGCCTGTGAAGGTCTGGCTTTGTCATCATGAAATTCTTTAGTGGTTCTTTGTTGTGCAAGAATTTCACTTCTCCATCCAACTTGAAAAAGAGTTTTGCAGGGTATTATAGACTGGGCCTGAATTTGTATTCTCATAGGATGTGAAGAATTCTGCTCCATGCTCCTCTTCACTTCATTGTTTCTGTAGAAAAGTCAGTTGTAATTCTGATGGGTTTTCCTTTGAATGTGAGCTCCTTCTTCTTTCTTGCAGCTTTCAGTATATTATTTTTGTGCTGGATTTCTGGGATCTTAACTACTATATGTCTCTGTGTTTTTCTACTTGGGTTGAAGTTATTTGGTGTTATGTATACTTCGGTGACCTGAATGTTGGATTGTTTCCTCATATTTTAGCAGTTTTCTGCGATTATTTTTCCCCAAATTCTTTTGAAGTCATTTGTATTGACTCTTTTATTCTCGTTGATACCAATTATTCTCACACTGTTCATCCTGGCATCCTCTTGTAGGTGATGGATTATTTTTTCCTGCATTCTCATTGTTTTTAAGAGATCCTTTCTCACCTTTTCACTAGCTGCTAGGGCATCTTCTAGATCTGAAACCCTGTCTTTACTTTCACTCCAATGGTTTTTTATACTTGTGATTGATATTTTTAGTTTCTCTATATCTCTTTCACTGTACTTCATGTATTCTATTTCGTTTCTGTATTCCTCATTCAAGGAATCCATCATATTTCTGATCTCAATTTTTTTATCCATGTCTTCTTTAGAGGTAGTTATTCATTCTTTTTCTGCAGTGTTTCTTCCAAGTTGGGTTTCCTCTGTATATTTCTGGACTTGTTTCTGTATTTCAGATGCTATGATTCAAAGAATTCTTTTTTTTTTTTTTTCAAAGAATTCTTTTTTGATTTCAGAACTTATTTCTTCTTTGAGTTCCTCATGATATTTCTGCTATAGTTTCTTTGCTTCAGATGCTGTTAATTCATGTATCTCAGCTGGAATCGTGCTCTCTGCACTTGTTCTGGGTGAACATAGCTTTTCCAGCCAATGTTTCTGGAATTCATTCTTTATTTCAGATCCTATGTATTCCGCTATTTCTTTTTTAATTTCCGGAATTCTTGTTTTATTTCCTCTATAGCTTTCTGCTGTTGTTCCTCTGCTGCTGTTTCTGTTAATTCATTCATTGCAGCTGAACTACTGTCCTCTGCCCTTACTGGTTTTCTCGAGGTCTGGGATTGCTTTTGTCTTCTTCTCTTTGTCATTTTGAATAGTACTGACCTTTGATCTTTGGTGTAGAGCTTTTGTGCAGGTATAACCTTAGCTTGTTATCTGATTAGGGTGCCAGTCTATTAAGTTTGAGATTATCCAGGTATGCCTATCCTGGATCTAGCTGTTGTGTTCAGTTCCTTTTTGTGCTGCAGCTCCTTTGGTTCCCCTCTGTTGGTTCCCTGTTCAGGTGAGCATGAACCGAACTGTGATGCATAGCAAGTAAGGAAAATTCCCTGCCTTAGTTGGCTTTGGGGCGAGGATCCTGAAAATTTCTGGGGTCAGCCCTCCTGTGTCTGGCAGGTGGCTCTCTAGGTGGGCAGGCCTGGTTTTCTGATCCCACAAATGGATAGTGGATGATCTTATTCACCAATTATGCTGTACTTTGTCGGCCAGCATGTGCTGGTTCTGGGTCTATAGGCCGTAACTTGAGAAGGCTGGGGATGGTTCCTCCAGTGCAGTGGCCCTGGAGACCTAACTCATAGGGCAGGCAACGCTGGGTTTTTGGCCATTGTGTGGGAATAAGGATTGCTGAGAAATGTGCCTCCAGCGTCGCAGGCTTGGAGATTTCACTCCAGGCCGACCTCTACTGTGTCTGGCTCCCTGGGTGGGACCAGCAATTGCAGGGAAATGTTTCTCTGGCCCAGTGTGCCTGGAGCTCTCACTGGGCCAAGGTGGGTGGGGGGCCAGGGAATCCCTAGGAAATGTCTCTTCACCATGGTAGGCCTGGAGTTCTACACTCACTGAACTTTGATACCCAGGGAGTTGGGGAAATTCCTACTCGCTCAGCTGATTTTAAGGCAGGGTATCCGGAGAAGTACTGGTAAGTGGGTCCTGAGGTTTCAGGCTGGTCACTGACTTAGAGAGCTTGGGGGCTGGGATCTGGGTAGCGCGCATGGTAAGAAGTCAATGGCTCTCCCTCACACTCACCACATACACTGATGTGGGATGCCTGGTGAGTCCTGCAAATTCCAACTCAGTGGGAGATCTTGGGACAGGACCAAGGAGGCCGCAGAAGTCAGCCGCTGTCTCAGGCCAGTCTCTGGCTGGGTGGTGTGGGCAGGATCATGTAGGCTGCTGGAGTGAGCCACTGTCTCTGGCCAATCTGTGCGGCTGCGCTGTCTCTACCTAGTCTCTGGGGCTGGGTGGGTATGGGCATGATTGAGGAAGATGGCAAAGTGGGTGGCACTGTCTCTGGCCTGTCTCTGAGGCTGGGCGGGTGTGGGTGGGACCAAGGAGGATATCTTAAAAACAACGAGAATGCAAGAAAAACATCATCCATCACTTGCAAGATGATTCCACAATGAACAATGTGAGAATAATTGGAATCAATGACAATAAAGGAGTCAAGACGAATGACAAGAAAAGTATTTGGGGAGAAGTAATCACAGAAAACTCCCCAAATATGAGGAAACAATCTAACATTCAGGTCACCGAAGCATACAGAATACCAAATAACATCAACCCAAATAAAAGCACACCGAGACATATAATAGGCAAGATACCAGAAATCCAACACAAAAATATTATTCTGAAAGCTGTTAGAGAGAAGAACCAGATGACATTGAAAGGAAATCCTATCACAATTACAGTGGACTTCCCTACACAAACCATGAAGGCAAGGAGAACATGGAACAGAGTTCATCAAGCCCTGCAAAACTGTCTTTCAAGTATGATGGAGGAGTGAAACAATTCCCAGACAAAGAACAATCAAGGAATTTCATGATGACAAAGCCAATGCTTCACAGGCAGCTGAAATATATTCTAGAGAGAGCCAACAATGATCAAAACTCCACGAATGAGAACGGAAGGAAGCAAATAAACATGACAGACAATTAAACAGGACACAAAGAAGTAAACAACAGCAGGTAAATATCATGTCAAACATAAGTGAACACATATCAATTATAACCATCAATGTAAATGAATTCAATTCACCAATTAAGAGAAATAGACTGGCACAGTGGATTATGAAACAAAATCCAACAAGATTCTGTATACAAGAAGCATACTTACCTCAAAAAGACATTCCTAGGGTCAAACTCAAAGGATGGAAAAATACTACATGCCCCAGCACCTCTGAATGAAGCAGGAGTAACAATTCTGTTCTCAGATAGTCTCAACTTCAAACCAAACAGGATAAAATGACACAAAGAAGGCCACTATATATTAGTCAGGGGAAAAATTGAAGAGGAAGAGGTAGCACTCAAAAATATCTATGCATCAAACAAAGGAGCATCCAACTATATAAGGCAAATATTAATGCACAGGGAAAACCTAATATTGAAGACCACAAAATTAACAGGAAACTTTAACACCCCCTGATCTCAAAAGGATAAATCAACCAGACAAAAAAATAGCAAGGAAGTAGCAGAACTGAGCCAGAGCTTGGAACAAATGGAACTGGTGGACATATACAGAGTGTTCTACCCAATCACAGCTGAATACACATTTTTCCAGGTGGACATGGGTCATTTTCCAAAATAGGCCATATACTAGTCCAGAGTTCATGTGTAAGTATATGCAAGAAAATAGTAATTATCCCATGCATATTATCCGACCACATTACAATGAAAGTGGAAATAAATGAAAAAAGAAACCATAAAAAGATGCTAAATTCATGGAAACTAAAAAACACCCTATTCAGCAATCAATGGGTTGCAGAAGAAATCAAACAAGAAATTCAACAATATGTACAATTCAATGACAATTCAAGCACAACTTACCGGAATTTATGGGATGCATTGAATGAAGTTCTTAGAGGGAAAATCACAGCTATGAACTTACACAATAGGAAAATAGGACGGGAACAAATAAACACCCTAATATTGCAGGTCTGATAACTAGAAAAACAAGAACAAAAGAAACCCAGAGCACAAAGATGGGAAGAAATCACAAAGATTAGAGGAGAAATTAATTCAATTGAAATGAAGAAAACAGTGCAAAGAATCCACAAATCAAAAAGTTGGTACTTTGAAAGACTACATACAGTTGATAAGCCGCTAGCCAACCTCATCAAAAACAGGCAAGAAAAAATTCAATTACATGCAATTAGGAATGAAAATGATGAAATCACCACAGACCCAAGAGAAATTCAGAAATTATCAATAGTGATTTCGAGAAACTTTACACTCACAGAATAGAAGATATAGAAGAAATGGACAGAGTCTATGAAAAGTACAATTTACCAAAACTGAACCAAGATAATGCAACAACTCTCAGTAAGCCAATAACAGTCAATGAAATAAGAAACATAATAAAAAGACTACCGACAAAGAAAAGCACAAGTCGTGTTGGATTCACGGCCGAATTTTACAAGATATTTGTAGAAAATATAATCCCTACACTCCTCAATCTCTTCAATGAAATTGAAAAGGAAGCAGTCCTCCCAAAATCATTTCTGGAGGCAAGTATAATACTGATTCCCAAACCAGGGAAAGACACAAGCAAAAAGGAAAATGACAGTCCAGTCTCCCTTATGAACATAGATGAAAAAATACTCAACATAATCCTGGCAAATAGGGTACAGCAAATCATCAAGAAGATCATACACCATAACCAGGTAGGATTCATCCCAGGGATGCAAGGATGGTTCAATATTTGAAAATCTATAAATGTAATACTCTATATTATTAGACTGAAATCTAAAAAACCACATGATCATCTCTACTGATGCAGAAAAAGCTTTTGACAAAGTCCAACACTCATTCATATTCAAGGTCCTACAGGAAATTGGAATACGTGGACTCTATCTTAACTTGATAAAAGCCATCTATAACAACCCAAAAGCTCATATAATTCTAAATGGGGTAAAACTGAAATCTTTTACTCTTAAATCAAGTATAAGACAAGGATGTCCTCTATCACCCCTCCTATTCAATATATTCTTGGAATCCTTAGCAACAGCCATTAGAAAAGAGGGAGAAAGAAAGGGAATAAGAATAGGTAAAGAAGAAGTAAAATTAACACTATTTTGAGATGACATGATACTTTACGTAGAAGACCCCAAAAATTCCACCAAAAAACTACTAGAACTGATAGGGAAATTCAGGAGTATAAAATAATCCATACTCAAATGTCAGTAGCATTCCTCTACACAGATAACAAGCACACTGAAAGGGAAACAATAGAAGTAATACCATTTATGATAACACCACAGAAATTGAAATATCTTGGTATTCACTTAACCAAGGAACTCAAAGATCTTCTCACGGAAAATTACAACACCCTAAGAAAAGAGATTATAGAGGATTTCAGAAAATGTAAGGATATTCCATGTTCCTGGATAGGAAGAACCAACACCATGAAGATGGCCATACTCCCAAGATTGCTGTACAGATTTACTGCAATCCTTATCAAACTGTCACCAGCATACGTCCAAGACCTAGAGAAATCATTCCTAAAATTTATTTGGAACCACAAATGACTTAGAATAGCAAAGACAATCTTGGAAATAAAAACAAGGCAGGAGGCATCACAATTCCTGATTTGAAATTGCACTACAAAGCCACTGTAATCCAGAGAATCAATGGAATAAATTATAAGTTGCAGAAGTATCTATGAACAAATGCAGCCATCTGATATTTGACAAATGCGACAAACATACTCTCTAGAAGAAAGATAGCCTCTTTATCAATTGGCAGTGCAAAACATGGCTTTCTACATGCAGAAAACTGTAACTTCACTCAGCTCTATCAGCATGCTCTAACTTAAACTGAAAATGGATTAAAGACCTAAATATTAAAATAAAATCTCTCAATCTCCTGTAAGACAAAGGAGGACGAACTTTTAAAGACATAGGGGTAGGTAAAGAGTTCTTGAGCAAACATATATTCACACTCGAAGTCCTAGGAAGAATAAACAACTGGGATCAACGCTTCTTGAGGAGTTTCTGCACATCAAAATAAAATGTCAACAGAGTGAAAAGACAACCCACATATTTTGAAAAAATCCTAACGAATAAGCAATCAGACAAAGTTCTGCAGTCTAGAATATATAAGGAACTAAGATATAACAGATCCCTCAAATTGAAAGATCCAATTCAGAAATGGGCATCTAAAATGAATACACACTTCTCGGAGGATGAAATTAAAGAAATGAATAAATATATGACATAATGTTCCACATTGCTTGCCACTTATGAAAGGCACATAAAAACAACACTGCGATGCCATCTGATTCCAGAAAGAATGGCTATCATAAGGAAATCAACCCACAACAAGTGTTGAAGAGGTTGTGGGGAAAAGGGAACAGTTCTCCACTGCTCATGGGAATGTCGTCTGTTTAAATCATTGTCAAGGTCAGTGTGGAGACTCCTCAAAAGAGTAGGACTAGAAATCCCATTCAAGCCAGCTATCCCCCTACTGGTAATTTGTCCAGGGGAAATGAAAACATTATATCATAGTGGTGTATGTGTACCTATGATTATAGTAGCACAATTTGTGATAGCAAAATCATGGAAACAACCAAGATTTGTCCATCACATGAGAAATGGTTGAAAAATGTAGTATTTCTATATAATGGAGCATTACTCATATATTGAAAATGGTAAGCTTGAAGCATTTATATTGAAGTAGATGTCATTTGAACATATCCTCATCAGTGAAATAAAGCAGACACACATGTTCAAATATCTTATATTCTCCCCAGTATAATAAGTGAAAGGAAGAAATACAAATAGAAATGCACAACAACTAAAAACAATTCAGTCAGATAGGTCAAAATAAATGTTAAGGCCAGCCAACATGTTTGCCCTAGCCTTTCAAGGTCAGTGAAGACTCAGGACACAGAAGAACCTGTACTGTAACATCATGAAACTCAGTTGAGCCCCATATTTTCTGAACAAGGAGATTATGGAGCCACAGAGGAAAGAGATCAAAGTTCTGTAGTATGCCTGGGGAGAGTCACATGGAGAGAAGACTTTCTCTCAGGCTCTCTCAGAGAGCAAACTGGTGAAACATTGGCCATGAGTCGTACCACATGGATGACAGAATGTATCTACAGGAAAGGGTACAGGATTACAAGATAAACCTTGAGCGAACTTCACTGCCCTCATCAGAAACAAAAACTACATGTTTTGGTATATAGGTCGTGCTCTATGTAGGTCTTAACCATCCAGCAGACAAGAATAAAAATGAGCCATGCAATGCAGGCCCATAATAATAAGTTAAGCTGTGAATGGTATGTTCAACTACTTCTTCAGATAACTCTCTATTGTTGTGGAATGCTGGACTGTGTTGGATTGTGTCATCGAGTGCAGGCACCTAAATTGGTTGAATGACAATGGAGTGCCCATCTCTGACAGGTGTAGAGCAAGGAAGCGGTATAGAACGGAAGAATCATGATGTGTGTGTATGGACAGTACTGTTGGGTTAGATACGCCATGCTTCTACATAATTCTATGAGAGGCAAGATTTGCACTAGTAGTATGGACAACCCCTATTAAAATAACAAGGTAGAAGGTATTAATTATTGATTCTTTGATATAATTCAGGTATAAAAAATAAGATATGTAAACAGCTACACTTTCTTAATTTACTGATAAGAGACATCTGCTATAATAATGTCTGTAAGTATAATATCATGTATGCACCTTGTACGATACCAAAACATTATGAAAACAGTTTGCAATGTATTAATTTATTGAATCCCTCTTGTTCATGTGTCTTAATATGGTCTACTTGATATGTGTACTTCAATAAAATGAAAAATAAATAAATAAAATATGAATAGATAAAATAAAAAATAAAAATTTGACGTTTGCAAAAAAAAGAAATCAATTTTCTCAAGGAATGTTGAAAGGAAAAACATATATCAAAGTAAATTAAAATCCTCAAAGGAAAGCAAGCAATTGATAGATTTAAAAACTGCAGAAAGAGAAAAAAATATTTTCTAGCTAATCTTCAAGCAGAGGGCTATATGTATCTAAGATGTATAAAGAGCAAAATATAGATTTCAAATACAAAAGAACCAATCAAAATGAGTATTTGATATTAGCGGATGTTTCTCAAAGGAAGGATAAACAGCATGTAAGTATGTAAAAAGTATTCAGTATTGTTTTTTAAATATTTATTCTACTGACCTCTGTCCCTGGGCCCTATAATTTTTTTTAGTATTCTTGACTATTAGAATAATGCAACCAAAACATGATCATTTTTGGTCATTAGAAAAATGCAAATTGTTACAAAACTTATACTATATCTTCAAGTCTGAATAGCTATTATTGATTGAAAGACAACACATATTAGTGAGGATGGGTATCTGAGATGAATATATTCTTCTCAGGTCAAAAAATTGAAATGTGAAATAAATGTATGCAAAAATATTCAACAGTATTTGAAATTCAAGAAATGCAAATTAAAACAACACTGACTGTCCATTTCACATGAGAAAAAAATGGCTATTATCAAGAAGTTCATCAATAATAAACGTTGGAAGCATTGTGGGAGGAAAATGAACACTTGTCCACTTTTGGTGGGACTGGTGCAACAACTCTGGTAATCCTTGTGGAGATTTCTCAAATAGCTAGAATTGGAGGCTTCATTTAATCCAGGTATTCCCCTCCTGGATATTTTTCTTGAGCAACTGAAAACATTCTACCTCAGTGATTTATAAGTCCCTATGTTCATAGCAGCACAATTTGTCATAGCTAAGTCTTGAAAGTGACCCAAATGCCCATCAGCTGAGGAATGGACAAAGAAGTTGTGGTACTTTTTAAAACAATGAAGTATTATTCAGCTACAAAAATGATGAATTTGAGGCTTTCATCAGTAAATTGGTTCAACTAGAGATCAATCACGTTCTTAAGTGTAACAAATCAGACCCACATTTACACCACTTATTTCCTCCCAAGTGTAAAAACCTGAAAAAGTACATAAAATAAAAAGGTACAAGATAATATGGAAAGGGTGTGAATCTGCTCAAACCAAAGGGAATATGAAGGTTAGGTAAGGAGCATAGGAGAGGGAGTAGGGGAAATATATATATATATATATATATATATATATATATATATATATGCAATATTATGCAAGATGGCACGGTAATGGTACTGCTGATTTCTGCTGCTCTACAGAAAGTAGCAGTTTATGCTTACTTTACTCTTTGTTTCTCATTTTTTCTGTCTTAATTTCTTATAAATTTTATTTTTCTTTTTCCAATTTTCATGCACATATATTTGTAATCTAAACAACTCATTTGAGGAAAACACTATGCAATATATCAAATACTGGCAAATTCATGTTAGTTTTAGTGAAATTCTGTATCAGCTCCAAATTTTTATTATTTTGGAATAGTTAAGAAGGAAAGATAAAATGGAAAGCGAATCAAAATTAATGAATATATATATATATATATATATATATATATATATATATATATGAATATATATGTGAACTCAATTGAGAATAAAAGTGATAATCAATGATAACAAACAATTACAGACCATGGCTATAGTTCAGTTGTACAAACACTGCCTGTGAACCATAAGACCCTGAGTTCAATTCAGAGTACCAAAAATAAAAATCCTATTAAAACAAATCACTTATCTAAAATGATAAATTTAAAGACAATGAAAAAAAGGAGAAAACATTCAGTAACATTAGATTTTCAGGGGCAAATAACTGTGTGTTATCTATCAATAATTTTCTTTACACAATTACATTCTAAAATTGTTGCAAAATAGTTCTCTCTATATATACGGACATGAATAAATTGAAGTCAAAGGAATACAAGTGGAAGCTGAGGGCAGATCAGGTAGATTAATGCACCTGCTTATGCAGGTGCAGGGATTGGGGTTCCATCCCCAGTGTGTCATGCTGGCCCTGCCCTCAGAGCACGCTGAGATGGTCATTGAGACTGGGACTGGTGATGCACACCTGTAATCTCAGCACTTGGGAAGCTGAAAACAGGAGGATCACTATGAGTTTGATCTGTGTAGTGAGACCCTCTACTAAAACATATTAAAAAGTTTACAAATGGAAGCCAAAAGAAAGCAGGATTATCAGCATTATAAAATAAACAAGCAATGAAATGGGGGAAAATTATTATATTGCTTAACTCTATTTATCTGTCTATCTATTCAATTCACCAATTCAGTAGGGGGAACTAAATATTTTAAATGTACATGTTCTCAGTGGTCAATATTAAAATATGTTATGGAAATACTATTTGAAAGGCAGATATAGTTTCCAATGATGAGTAGTTGATCACTTAAACACACCACTTTCGGCAAATTGACAAATTAGCCAGACAGAAAATCAAAATGGAAGCTAGACAGTTAATTCTTAACCATGGTTAAAAGGATTAAAATACATTTGCAACAAAATCCTTTCAACAGGTACCAAAACGCATTTCTTTTGTTAGCACTTATATGTCTATATTTTAGTTAATATTACATTTTAAAAATTAATATAGCTTTAAATTAAGTTTTGAAAAAAATGTATATCCTACAACTTTTACATTCTCAAAGCATATTAGCTATTTGGAATCTATAGTATAGTTCTTTATTTTTAGAAATGATGCTTTTCCATTACTTAAAATGCATAAGGTAGTGTATTTTTTCCATAAGTACAGTAAATTTATGTGGTATACTTGATGCTGACATCATATTAATAATATCAACATTTTCAGCCAATCTACTTTCGATGTATTTAGGTTTACTTTAAATTCATTCACCAATATAGTCCAGTAATCTATAATAGTAGTGGGTTATCAGTAAGACTCGGAATGTCAAAAGTTGTACTTTTATTAACTCATGTACCTAAAATATATGAATATCAATGGAATACCCATCTTTGACAAAAGTAAACAAAAAAGTGGGATATAAATGATGGACCATTTTGTATATGTCTCTTAGTTCAATGAGAAGAAAGTTTTGAACTAACAGTGTTTTTACAAGATAGCATGTTTGCATCTTGCACTATGAATAATTACTACAAATACAATAATGTGCAATGTATTAATTATTATTAGTAGTATTTTTTGGCAGAACCAGGGATTGAACTCAGATCTTTGTACTTGCCAGGGAAGCGCTTATTCCCCTGAGCCATCTTCCCGGCCCCAGCAATGTATTAACTATTGTAATTGTCCTAGTAACCCGTTTAGAAACTGTCTCATTGCTACTTCTTTTTCCAGAAAATTAATATAAAAATTTAAAAAAATAAAAATTTCACCAATGCTTTGCTGTTTTAAATCGATAATTCTTGTACTTCCATGTTTAAATATGTATATTTTTATTGTTGCTGCTCTTGTAAGAATTGCTTTTTTATTTGAGTTTTAAATGATTCATTACTAATATATAGAAATACGATGTGCTTTCTGTGTTAACTTTACATACTCCAACATTACTGAGTTATTTTTGAGCTCTAATAGAGTGTCTTAAATAAGTTTTGAGATTTTATATTTAGAAGATCAGAGATTATGACATCATCCAAATACAGAGTTCCCAAATAGAGATAACTTTTACAAACAGACATTTTTAAAATTTGTTTTTTGTGGTGTAGTGTTGTTAGATAGGAAATCCTGTACAATGCTGAATAGAAGTGATCAGGATCACAAGTGAAGTTTTCCTGATCTTGGAAAAATGCTTTCAGTCATTAATTACTAAGTATACTAGCTACAGATTTTTGTTAATAACATATTAGGTTGTGGATGTTCCCTTTATTTCTAGTATGTCCAATGTTTTTGAAATGAAAGGATGTTGCATTATTTCAAGTGCTTTACCTCATCAATTACGATATTCATTTGTGTTTCTCCTTTATTCCATTATGTAGACATGTCACAGTCATCAAATTTGCATTGCTAAAAGATCTTTGCATGTTCTGTTAAATCTTATGTGGTCATGTGGATAATCCCTTTAGTATAATATTTGTGTACATTTAATAGTATTTTATTGATTTATTTTCTGTGTTCATAAAGGGTAATATTTTATTTCAATATTTTTGCTTTGCTTTGTTATCAGGATAATTCTAGGCTCATAAAATAAGTAGGAAATAGACCTCCATCTCATACTTTTGTACTACTTTGAGAGCTATTACTGTGAAAATTATTTCAAATGTTTGGTAAAGTTGCCATATTATCTGGTTTCCAACCACTTTAACAGAGGTCATTCTAATATCATTTATTTTGATTTTCTATCATATATTTTGGGTTATGTTACTACTTGAATGTATATTTTATTTGTTCTATATTTCTGATAGGTTAAGTTTATTTTTATTACATAAAATCTTATGCAGTAGTTTATAGTTTTCTCTCAAATATTAACCTTATTACCACAGTTCTCTTAGTTGGTCTCTGTTTGATATTTTCCATATCTGTACTTTTAACTTGCCTGTTTTGTATTTGTGACTATAATGATCTGTATTACAGAATTAACAAAGACATTATAATTGATAGTTTTCAATTATGCTTTTAATTATCTATTTGTTTTACTATAACCATTAAGTTTTTGCCAAGATGTCACATGTGATGCTGTAAGAAATTATCTAGAAATATGTCAATGGCTGTGGAATTGGGTAATGAACAGAGGTGGTGAGAAAAATTTATATTTCTTTGAAAAAACTATTAATAGTGATATGGGCTTGGAAAACACTGTCCATAATTGCACATAAGAAAATACTATTCATCATGCACTGGCCAATAAATTAGTAAAATTGTATGCTATAGTTTGGTGAAAAGCAAAATTTGAAATTGAAAACCTTTTGATTTAACTAATCAACAGAATTTTGTAAGTATCACCTTGTTTGTTCTTTCCTAGAGTAAAATAGAAGCAGATAAACATAAATAAAGGCAATAATTTTTCAACAAACAGGAACAATTGGAAAAGTTAGAACGTCATTGTATTGCAAAAAATACTAAGCTTAATAAATGCATTGTCAGGAGAATGTGTCTTACAAAAAAGCTTGCGGGTGACTTTAGTGGATTTTTAACTTGTGATAAATTTGTTACACTCAGTTAGCCTGAACTAGTGTGAGTGGTGGTGCGAGAGTCCCACCTTAGAATTATTGATATTGGCATAAGAGGTAGAACATGAGAGTCTGTTGAGAGGTAGATAGGGACGATTTTTGGAGGAGCTCTTAGAAACTTCTGGGATGTTCTCTTGGCCTGTTCTGCTGGAGGATCTTCTTATGCAGGCTTTGCTGATGAACTTGGCTGTTATTGTAGAGGAAGAACTCAGGACCCCATTGTCACTGAGAATGGCTATGGCTCATTTTGGGGAACTTTTGTTGTCCTCTTGAGCATCACTTTTTGATTTCAGCAGGAAATATGGTACACTTTTCAGCCTTCTGCAGAAACTTGTCAAGTTGGTTTTCCTGATGGAAACTCAGCTTTCCTCATCACTGGAGAAACTTGAGACATTGATATTATTGAGGATAACTGTGGTATTTTTGTGGGGATCTATGATTAGTACATTGAGCATTGCTTCCTGGTTCCAGTTTAGATTCCTCTGCCTATTAGCACCGATTCTTCATCCCACTATGATAGACCTGATAGCTTTCACTACTGGCCTTTGGGCCTTTCCAGTGCAAATATGTGAAACAGGCCCATGTGAGACATTGTCCTGGGCTCTAAGCCTCTAATTGGACTGGTGTGAGGCATTGTTATGGGTTCTTGGTTTTCAGCTCACTCATGCAGGATATTTGATTACAGCCCTCAGGTGGATAATTTGGTCTCTACTGTGTGAACAGATTTTCTGCACTCTGTACATGATTCTTTGGAAGATTTTAAAATAATCCTGTAAAATGTCTTGTGTATTATGTTGTTCCCCTTGAAAAAATTCCAAACTGTGACAGTGATTCTGCTGACATCCATAGAAATTTCAGAAATATAAAATTCATGTTTTAGTCAAAACAAAAACACAAGGAAATGTTAGGGATTTTATTCACATCCTTTCAACCAAACCATAGAAATCCTGGGAAGCTATGTGGTTTTACTGTGCTATGTCAGCAGCATCCACGAAGAATAGTAGTTATCTTAGAAATATCTATAGATAAATCTTTGGTTTAATGGAGTACATTTACAAGATACTTGAGAGAATATCAAAGTATTTGGGAATTTAAATAAGTAGAAACACTGCTGTTTATTGCAAAAATAGAATAAATAAAAGAAATTTGCTCATATTACAAATACAACTTAAAGAAAGGAAGTTAAAAAGACTGAACTGCAAACATTTACTTCCTTTAATGATCATGATTCACATGACAAAGAAATGCAGAAGATCATTCTGGGGAATTGATATCAAAAGGAGTTTACTCTGCTGATCTTCAAAATGATTTTGCATAGGTAATTTTATTTATTTTCTCTTGTCCTGCAGAGTACCTGTAATTATGAACCTGCACATGCCTTACCTGAGGTCTTTGAAGACAATTAATTTGTTTCTTTTAAAAGCTTCATGAATGTAGAGGATATTACTTCATGATAATCTATTAATACAGATGATTTCAATGATGATACTTGGGATTTTTGAGATGATAATCTATACTTTGGACTGATACTATAATGATGTCAGATAACTTGCGAAACTTTGAGTGTAGTAAGTATACTTTGAACTTGGACATGTGTGTTTGTAGGGGTCTGTGAGAGGACTGCTGTAGACAGAATGGACTCTCAAATATTCCCACAACCTAAAATTTAGAACTTCTGAATATAATATTTTCCATGGGAGCAGGGTCTTTCCAGATGCTATTTAAGGTTTCAGATCTTAAGTTAGGGAGAATATTGTAGATTAGCTCAGTGAGTCTGAAGTAATCCTATAAACTAAGAAATTTCTCTGGGTATTGTACAGAGGTCCAGTATAAAAAGGATAATTAAAATCAGAGAAGTACCTAACCATTAGTGAGACCACAGTAAAAGCATGAGAACGATGTGAGCAGTTTTTTGAAGCAAATGCTGAACATAAATTAAAAATTGGAATCTAAATCCTTTAAACACAAAGCACTGAATTTTACAAATAGCCTTAGTGAACTTGAACATAAATTCAATGTATGCCTTGATGTTAGCATTCTCAGACTCTCCCAGAAGAACTCAAGCAGTTCTAGCAAGAAAGCTAGCAAATATAACTTTAAAATGGTGTACTAGTCACTATTTTTGTCACTGTAATACAATATTTAACATCCACATCTTTAAAGAAAATATTATTTTGTTTCATAGTTTCAGTGGGTTCAGTCCCTGGTTGATTGGTTCCAAATTAGAAATGGATGATATAGTGAAAGGGCACAGTGGAAGAAGGCTACGGCCGCATGGCAACCAAAAAGTAGAGAGTGAAGGGACAAGGATGGCAAAATAATATACCTTTCAAGACACAACTTCACTAATAAGCTCCTTTAAACAGGCCTCATCTTTTAAAAATACATCTCTCAAACTCTCAGTTTTGAAACATAAGCTATGCTATAATATGCCATGTAAAAATATATAAATACTATTTTATTTTTCACTTGGTTGATGTTTGTTTTAATAGTAAAAAAGAAGTAATTACAGAAGAAAAACAACAAATACTTTCACTAAAAAGTAAACTCAACTACTAAAATAATGCCAGATAATTTTGAAAAGCTACAGGGCATATATTAATTTCAGAGAAAGTTTACATTAGATATGAACCCACATTATTGACCAGACCAGATATTCTTATATGAAAAGAAGATGTTTTGGGGGAAGGAGCAAGCAGGTGGGCTATCTAGTGGACTGAGACAGCCCTGAACCAAAGGGGACACAGAATTTTATAGGTTTTTTAGGGGGAGGATATTTACAGACTAGAACAGTCAAAAGAGAAAATATTGGGAAGGCTACCTGGTCTGTGGAGGACTTTTGATGTTAACAAAAGGGAAGTTTTTGTGGTTTTGCCCCAGATTGGGTCTGAGATACAAAGTTAGCAGGGTTGTTCTTACAGCCTTGGCTTGAGGTCTAAAGCAAGTGGGCCTTAGAGTGAGGGTATGTGTCCTGACAGGTTAGTTCAGAAGGAACTATTAGTGTAAAAGAAACTACAGAAATATAAAAGGGTTAATTCTTTGTCAAAACACAGAAATACTTAACTTTTTATGGCTAACAGCAGAGTAGGAATCCAATAGCTAAACTAAGAGGAGAAATGAAAAAATATAGTTTACTAAAATATTTATTTCATGAAGTAAGATATATTCATTTAGCTACATTTTGACTCAGTATTATCTTTTTAATATGTTCTGTGAAAAAAAAGTTTTTATCAAACCCTCATGTTTCAATATTAAAATTAGATAATTTTCTTGATATAAAACAATAACTTTTATAGTTGTAAGTTGAGATAGTGTCTTCATAACAGAAAATCACTTTTACTTAAAATACAGCTGACAAAAATTATTATTCATATAGGAATATTGCCAGGCATTTTACCCAGAAATTGAAAAAAAACTAAAACTATAGTTTTAAAGACAGCGACTTAAATTATTTGCTACTAAAGATAAGATTTTATTTGACGTTTCAAGTGAAAATTGAAGTTTTTGAAATTTGCATCTATTACTGGGATCTTGTCAGCTTCTTAATATCTAGAGAATTTTCTAATGAGCTGTGATGGTACTCATGAATATTACTATTTACATTTTACTCAGATGTCTATATTTTGATGTTATTTATGATGGACTTTACCAATATTTTCCAAATGAGCAATACATGCTACTGCATATAAAAGATACATTTCAATTTACCAAATGGACTAATGCACTTTAATGAAAAAACTGTTTTTTGATTTCACCTACTAAGAAGATAACAATGTAAAATGTATTAATTATTGAAAATGTCCTATTAATCAGCTTTGAAACTGTCTCATTGATATTTGTCTGTCCATAAAATAAAATAAACAAAATAAAATAAAATAAATAGAAAAAAGGAACTTTTACTTGGAGGACTTAGTAAAAAACAAATTAAAGCTGAATACTCACAATACTCTGTAAAAAGAATCTAAACGGTCTCCATCCTTTTGCAATGAAAGTATTTATAATGTTAATTTTTCTACAAGAGGTTAAACAAAGCAATGCCATTCAATGGATTGAATGCAGAATCAAACTAAAACCCAGTTGAAATTGATGTGTTTGTGTGTGTGTGTGTGTGTGTGTAATGACAAGAAAAAATAAGGTTTATTGAAAGCAAGCATTAAGATTGAATTATTTAGGATGGCGAGATAGCTCCTAAGACTAAGCTCCTGCTTAGGCAAGCGCTGGAAGAAGGGCTCTATCTCTGGTCCTATATGCTACACAGACCCTGCCCCTGGGACAGCTGAGCCCACCACTAAACCAAGGATGGTGGCACACACCTGTAATCCCAATGCTAACGAGGTTGAAAATGAGGAGGATCACCACGAGTCCAAGCTGCTTAGTGAGATGCTATACCAAACACATAAATGAAAAAATTAATAAAAAAGAAGTGAATGTGTAAGATCCTCCTATGATTTTAATACCATGAAATCAATTTATTACTCAATTTGGATTTAAGAAGTGATTTACCAGAGAAAGAATGCTAAAATAAATATTTTTCTTGTTAGTTTGTTCCTAGTTATTACTTTTCTTTATTATATGCACTTCTTTACTATAATTGGAAATTATTGAATGGATTAAATATTGTACTCATTACTTTTCCTATTTTTGAAATTCTTGCACTTAAAACTGTAACTAAAGCTATTATTTGCTATATTTAAGAACTAGATTCAGTTTAAGATTCTCCCTATGTCAAATTCAGACCGATATTACTATAAATTCAATTTGTTTGTAAATATACCAACATACAACACAAATCATTTTCATAATTATGTATGAATTTTTTTCACTAGTAAAAATTACCATATAATTTCAATCATTCATGTTACTTCTAAGTTATATTCATTCATGAAATTAAGATTGTACTGTGAACTTGTTCATAATTGCTTTTGCAGTTCATTTTATTGTTAATAATGTTATTAACTGGGCTGGCAAGATAGCTCAGCAGTCTAGAGCGCCTCCCAGGGACTGCGGTTCGAGCCCCAGCACCACATGCCATGCCAGCCCCTCCCAGCAGGGCCAGCTGAGCTAACACCACACCCATGCGAAAAAAGAATCCGTGATGTGTAGCGAGACACTGTAATAAATAAAGGAATTTTTTTTAAAAAAATAATGTTATTAACTGCATCACTCATTTCTGTTCTAAAACTGATTTTTATTCTTAGTGCTAAAGTTAAGATCATTAGATAATTTTCAAGGCCTCTATGGTGATTCTTGCTTGAAAAGTAGAATTCTCTTATAGTCCAAATGTAAAACGATACATACAAATATATCATATACATAATTATAGCACAGAAACATTAAACACCCAAAGGTTACTGAGGTTTGTCGTTCAATACTTTTCACCTGAATGCAGATGTCTAATTTTATTTGTATAAATAAATGTGCTTGAAAATTATTGACGTTGCCAACTCACATGCACCACAACACACCCTCATCTAGCACATAGAATATTCTTCAGTAAACACAAAATATTAAAATTATCCCTTGCATAATTTTTGACCACTGGAAATTATTGAAAAAACAGGAAGAGCTCCACAAACACATGAAAATTAAATGACACACTCCTGAATTAGCAATGGGTCATAGATGAAATGTAAGAAATTCAACAATATTTACAGTCAAACAAAAATGCAGTTACAACTTATTGGAGCCTGTGGGATTCAATTAAAGATATCTTAAGAGGAAAATTTATAGCAGTAAATTCTGGTCAGGAAATCGAAATTAATGGTGAAATAAAATTCTTCCCTAAAAAAGAACAAATAAAGAAATTCATGAATACCAAACCATTGCTACAAAGAACATTGGAAAAGATTCTGGAAAGATATCAAAATTACCTCAATTCCATGAAAAACAATAGCAAGAAACCACAAAACAGTAAATGGCCTCAATCCACCAGTCAAAACACAGAAATTGAAAGAGTGCATCAAGAAACAAAATTCTGCGTAACCATCCAGCAGAAAGGTATAAGAATGAGCTATAAAAAGTAATGTTATACTAATACGCTGATCTGTAAATGACTCAAGTCAAAAACTTCTGGCATTGCCAGTTCTGTGGATAATCCACTACTATAGCGGAATACATTGGATTAATTTCCTAAATCCACACACCTACAGTATTTGAATGGCGATAGTATAGCCTTTTCTGAAATACTGAACAAAAATGAGGATATAAATGGACCATTTTGTAGTGAAAAAAGGGCTATGTTGTAGTAAATATATATATATATATATATATATATATATATATATATATATATATATATTTCTTTTTTATCTTTTTTTTTCCATTTATTTTTATTTTATTAAAATACAAATGTCAATCAGACAGTTTCAAGACACCTTAACCATACAGAGTGGATGAATTAATACATTGCAAACTGTTTTCATAACGTTTTGGTACTGTACAAGGTGCATACATGAAATTATATTTACAGGTTTTTTTATAGCTGAATTATATCAAAGATTCCATGCTCCTGGATAGGAAGATCCAACATTGTGAAGATGGCCATACTTCCAAAATTGCTGTACAGATTTAATGCAATCCCTATCAAATTGCCACCAACATACCTCCCAGATATAGAGAAATCAATCCTAAAATATATTTGGAACCACAAACGACCTAGAATAGCAAAGGCAATCTTGGCCAATCAAGAAAAAGCAGGAGGCATCACAATTCCTGATTTGAAATTATACTACAAAGCCACTGTGATAAAATCAACATGGTATTGGCATCAAAATAGACCTGAGGATCAGTGGAATAGATGAGAATATGCAGATACATCTACAAAAACACTCAGCCATCTTATCTTCGACAAAGGGGCTACACAAGCCCACTGGGAGAAACAAATGGTGCTGGAAAACATGGCTTTCTACATGCCGAAAACTAAAAATTGACCCAGCTCTATCACCATGCACTAAGTTAAAGTCAAAATGGATTGAAGATCTAAACGTTAAAACAGAAACACTCAATCTCCTGGAAGAGAAAGTAGGAGGAACTCTTGAAGACTTAGGGGTAGGTAAAGAGTTCATGAACAAACATATATTCGCACGGGAAGCTCTTGAAAGAATCAACAAATGGGATCAACTTCTCCTAAAGAGCTTCTGCATGTCAAAAGAAATTGGCAACAGAGTGAAAAGACAACCCACAAACTTTGAAAAAATCCTAACTAATAAGCAATCAGACAGAGGTCTACTGTCTAGAATTTATAAAGAACTAAGATATAACAGGGCCCTCAAATTTAAAGACCCAATTCAGAAATGGGCATCTGAGATGAATACACACTTCTC
>PVKA01019035.1:0-42757 GCA_004027165.1 Ctenomys sociabilis | reverse complement strand
CCTTCCTTCCTTCCTTCCTACTTTCCTTCTCTCTTTCTCTCTGGCACTTGGATTGAACCTAGGCTCTTTCCACTGGCCTCTCTCTCCCTGCCCAGGTCTATTTTATTTTTTTCATTTTGAGGTAGAATCTTGCTAAATCACTAGGTTTTCAGGCTCGTCCCTATTTAGAATCTTCCTGCCTCAAGCCACCCAGTGTGCTGGGATTATAGGCATGGGCCACCACATCTGGTTTCTGCCAGTGTTCTTTTAGCACTTGGTTTTAGTTGATGAGGATGTGTTTCACGTGAGGCACTGTTCTGAGCATGCACTGTGTACTGATTAACTCTCAGGTACCCTGGCAGATTGTTATTTGTTTCATTTTACAGATATGGAAGCTGAAACACAAAGTGCTGGCAAAGCCAAGCGGCTCAGATGAGATTGCTGTCCTAAGAATCTGACTTCCCCCTTTATTTTGCACTTTTGGTGGGTCCCTATTCAATCACACACTGTCAGCCAGGAATGGAGGGTAAAGGTGGCTCTGACACTCTCCTGAGGGCACACCTCCAGTGGCCTAAGGGCTGTCCACCAGCTGCTGTGTCTTAGAGGTTCACAGCAGTTTCCACCCTGGGAGCCAAGCCTGTTCGCACATGGGCCCAGAGACCTCCTAGTTTTGACCTTCTTGCGAATTAAGCACCAGTAACGTGGGAGAAGAACCTGGGTGTGTTCAACTGCCTCCTTCCTCCCCCTTGTAATATAAGAAATTTCAGGTCTTCAGAGAAGTCGTAAGAATAGTACTATAAGCGCTTGCATTGCCTTTACTGGGATCTACTAACCAACAGTATTATGCAGTTGGCTGCGAGTTTTCTTCTGAAAGATTTGACCGTTTTACTGATAAATGCTATTATTATCTAAGAACACAAGCGCAATCTAATTTTTGCATGCAAGAAATTTATTATACTATTATATGTAGCCTATTTCCAAATTTTTTCACTATCTCTGAAATGTCTTTTACCATTTTTTTAAAAATGTAGGATTTATTCTATGAGTTCAGGCTGTATTTTGACTTTCTGGTTTTTTCGTTTAAGGGAGGAAAGGTTTATTTAGCTCACAGTTTGTGGGGGCTCCAGTCCATGACCAGCTGGCTCCAAAGTACAGTGGCTCAGCACAGGGCAGCAGCTCAAGGCAGCAGCAGGGCAAACGCAGAAAGAGCGAACAGGGACTCTAGGGCTTGTCTCTTTTAATGTAAAAGCATTCCTCAGCCCTCTTGCTTTTTTTTTTTTTTTTTCTTTTTTAAAAAAATGTATTTAGTACGGGATCTACAGAGTCTCACGACACAGATCAAACTCATAGTGTTCCTCCTGTTTTCAGCCTCCCAGGCGCTGGGATTACAGGCACGTGCCACCACACCCCGGCTCAGCACGTCCTGGGGGCAGGGCCAGCACTGCACGTTGGGGGTCAGACCCCAGTCCCTGCATCTACCTGAGCAGGTGCTTTAGTCTGCTGAGCCATCTGGCCCGCCCTTCGCTTGCTTTTTTGTTGTTGTTTTGGTTGTTGTCATGAATGACATAGTTGAAAAAGTCCAGATCAGCTATTTTTTTGGAATATTTTTTCAGTTTGGTTTTGTCCCTTTCCTTGCGATTTGCTCCTTCTCCTCTCCTTCCTCCATCCTCCTCCTTTTTAAATTTTTTGAGACAGGGTTTCATTATGCAGTTCAGGCCGGCCTTGAACTCACTTTGTATCCCAGGCTGGCCTCAAACTCACAGAATCTTTCTGCCTCAGCCTCCTGTGTGCTGGAATTACAGGTATGCCTCACTATACCTGGCTTCCTTATGATTAGCTTCTAGTGAGATTTCTTTCTTTCTTTCTTTCTTTCTTTCTTTCTTTCTTTCTTTCTTTCTTTCTTTCTTTCTTTCTAGTTTTAAAATAATCTTTTTTCCAAGTTGATATATACATTACAGGAAACAAAAACACAAGAAGCGAAGAACAAAGTCCTTACAGTCATAAGCAGCTTAGCTGGATGTGTTCTCTAGATCCTATTGAACTTTCTCTTCTTTTAAAATAATAGGAATACTGTGTAGGTCACCACAGGGTGCACGAGAGGTCAGTTCTCTTACTGGTGATGTTGAATTTGGTCAGTTGGTGACGGCAATGTTGCCTAGGGGTCACTGTTGTGCATTTTCCCTCCTTTATGATGAAATATGATTTGTGAATAAGTGTTGAATAAGTTAATCTGTAGAATGGCATTCAAGAGGTCCTCCAACACTTTTTGACCCAGTTGTTTTCCCACCTATTGGTGAGTCTGGTCTGAATTAATGGTAAGAATGATGACTTAAAGTGGCAATTTTTGTAGCTGGCCATGGTGGCCCATGCCCATAATATCAGCACTCTGGGAGGCTGAAGCAGGAGGACCACCAGGTCATACCTATTGTGGGCAGTTTAGCAAGGGGGTGCTGAGGATGTGGGTCAGTGCGAAGACCTTGAGGTCCGTCCCCATTACAAAAAACCTGATAATTGTTGTACTTAACCCACACACCACATTTAGTAAATGGTCTTCTTTTATGAAGAGAGTTTTGCTGTGCTTCCTTATGCTTCAGGTTCATCTTCATCTTGTTCTTCCCTTGCCTGTCATGATTGAGATCTAAACTGTGCCCCAGAAGTCTCATGTGTGATTGCACTGTGAGGTTCTATCGGTGGACCGATTTCTTGGTGAGTTTATAGCTGACTGTGCCATTAGGAGGTAGGGGCTGGTTGGAAGAGATAAGTTAGGGGGGCTGGCTGGGGCGTGACGCCCTTGTCCCTTGCTCCTCCCTTTCTGCTTCCAGGTTCCTGCGAGTTGAGCAGCTTTGTTCTGACACCCCTTTGCACCGTGTCGCTTCTGCCTCCGAGCCCACCGGCAGCGGACCGATTCTTCTGAAAATGTGAGTTGAAGCAAACCGCTGTTCTTTTAAGTGACAGATGTTGGGTGTTTTGTCCCAGTGACAGGAAAGTGACTAACGTACCGCTGGAGTCCTGAAAGCATTCACGGACGCCTGCTCCCTTAGGGGCAGTGATGTTGGGACACCAACATCTGGTGGGAGTCTTCATTTTCTGCAGGCGGATAGCCAGTTTTCTGTGCACCATTTGTTGAAAAGGCTGTCTTTTCTGCAGCATGGTTTTTGCTTCTTTGTTAAAAATCCTAGAAGTGTAGATGCCTGTGATTTTTTTTTTTTTTCTGTCTGCTGTTCTGCTCCATTGGCCTATCATGTCGTGTTTGTGCCAATACTGTGTTGTTTTTGTCATTCTGGCTTTGTACTGTAACTTAAAATATAGTAGTGTGATGTCTCTGGCACTGCTTTTTTGCTCAGAATTGCCTTGGCTACTTGAGTCTTTTCGGATTCTCTATTTTAAGACTATTTTCTCTCCTAGCTCTGTATAGCATGCTGCTATCTTAATAGGAATTACATAGGCTTTATAGGGTCACTGTTGGTTATATGGCCATTTTAATAATAGCACTTCTGCTGATCTGTGAAGAGGGGAGGTTTTTCCATTTTTTCATGTTTCCTTCAAATTCTTTCTTCAGCATTTTGTAACTTTCATTGTAGAATCTTTTATCTCTTTAGTTACGTGATTCCCTTGACACTTGATTCTTTTGACGTTATTATTAATGGAGTTGTTTTTTTTTTTATTTCTGATTACTGATTTACAGTGACACTATTGAGTTTTGTGTGTTGATTTTGTATCCTGTTCCATTCATATCTTAAAGTTGACTAATTTATTAGTCCTAGCTTAGTTTTCTAGTTTCTTCCTCCAAATAAGCATGTAAATATATATATATCATACACACAACACACATTTTTCTTTTTCTTTGCCTATTTTTTAATACATAATAGAACATCTTACTGCCAGAGATCTAGGTCAGTGGTAGAGTGCTTGCTTAGTAGGGATGAGCCCAAGGTTTGATTTTCTTTCTTTCTTTCTTTCTTTCTTTCTTTCTTTCTTTCTTTCTTTCTTTCTTTCTTTCTTTCTTTCTTTCCTTCCTTCCTTCTTCTTTCTCTTTCTTTCATACTGGAGATTGGACTTAGGACCTTTCCCTTGCCCAGCAGGCACTTATGCTGCTGAGCTAACTCCCTAGCCCTGCACTATGATTTTCTTTCTTCATTTAACAAAATATATTCAAAACCATTCTGTATGAATTTACACAGGTCACTCTCTTTTATTCATAGTTACCTTGAATTCTGCTTCAGGGACCTACTGTGTTTCAGTCTCCTTTATATGGGCTTTCTGGTTACCCCCATTATTTTGCTATAGAAAACAACACCATATAGTAAATAACCTTATACATATGAACCCCCTCCATGCAAATTTTGGTGATATTGCTTCTCTGCAAGTTTCTAAATGTAGGGTTGCTTTGTCAAAGTATATGTGCATGTGTAGGTTTTTTTTTTTTTTTTTTTTTTTTTTTTAGAAGAGGTGCTGGGAACCAAACTCTAGGCCTCACACTTGCTAGGCAGGCACTGTACCACTGAGCTACATCCCCAGCCATACCTTTGTAGTTTTTCTAAGGCTTTTTATTCAGGTGACCTGAACTTGAGTCCTGGTCTCTCGCTTTTCTTTCCAGGCAGCATGAGTGTCACCATCCACTCTACCGCCTTCTCCACCAACTACCGGTTGGGCTTGGTCCTGGCTCCCTTCCAACGGGTCAGACAGGCCAACAGAGCTGCCAGCATCTATGACAGCTCTGAGGGCTTGGGCTCTTGGGTCTCCATGTCTCGCTCCACCATCCTCTGGGGCTGAATGGCATCTGCGGGCCTTGCCGTGGGAGCGGCTGGGGGTCTGGCCGGTATGAGCAGCATCCAGACTGAGAAGGAGACCACGCAGGACCTGAACGACTGCCTGGCCTCCTACCTGAAGAGACTGAGGAGCCTGGAGATGGAAAATCAGAGGCTGGAAAGCAAGATCCGGGAGCACCTGGAGAAGAAGGGGTCCCCGGTCAGAGACGGGGGCCATTACCTCAAGACCATTGAGGAGCTGAAGGCTCAGATCTTCATGAATTCTGTGGACAATGCCCACATCGCCCTGCAGATTGACAATGCTCATCTTGCTGCTGATGACTTTAGAGTCAAGCATGAGATGGCGCTGGTCGTGTGTCAGTCTGTGGAGAATGACATCCACAGGTTTGCGAGGTCATCGATGACAACAGTGTCACTCGGTTGCAGCTGGAGATGGAAATCAAGACTCTGAAGGAGGAGCTGATATTCATGAAGAAGAACCATGAGGAGGGAGTCAGAGGCCTTCAAGCCCTTATCTGGCCAAGTCTGATCTGAGTGCATTCACCCTGGCCACCCAAAGTTAAGGCATAGCTCATAGCCAGCATTTTGGGATGCTGACCTCCCCACACCATCAGGGTGGAAAGCGTTGAAATGGAGCTGGGGCACGTGAAGGGGACAAGGGCAGCAAGTCTGATGCCTTCATAGTGGAGCCACCTCTTCACGCACATCCCTAGAAAACAGGAAGAGTACAAGCAGAATTGTTCCCCAAATTAGGATCCAGCTCTGAATCCGGAGGGTACCGTAGCGTGGGAAGGCTCCAGGTCTCCTCAGACAGGAGACAGGTAAGACGTGGGTCAGTTCCTCAGTGCACAGGGCATCCCTCTGCCCTTCTCACACTGGCCCCTGTGCTCTCAGGCACTGGTTGCTTGATGCAGTCCAGGATGTATAGAGCCACAGGTTTGCTTGAGCCCTAAGTTGTTTGGGAACCCAGGAACCTGCATGTCTCTCTTCCCTTGGGGCAGTGCAGACTCCAAGAAGCCACTGGAATTGTGTTGGGGGAACTTAGTTGATCTTGCTTTCCAAAGCTACCATGTGTGTTCTGCCTTGGAGCCCTAGTGACTGTGGCCTTTTCCTCTCAGAGGATGGAGGTGCCAGTGTTCCTGAATCCCATGGAAGGAGAATGAGCTGGTTGTTGGCTTTGATGTTAACTTGGATGGATACAGATAATGGACTATGGTTGGGGGACAGCCTGGGGTAGAACCTTCTCCAGGGTTCCCTGGCTTGAGGTGACTCTAGGCTCTCCACCTGCAGGTATAAATGAGATCCTGCTGATGAGCTGAGGGGAGGCTGATGGTGCATCGCTGAGAGTTGTAGGCCCCTGTGTGTACAGGATACCAGGGCCAGCCTTCAGGGTAGGGATGAGCAATGGTACTTTGAATACCAAGGAGTGAAAGACAGCTATAGTTGATCAAGGAGGGATCTGGGGCAGTACAGCCAAGGAACCAAGGCAGGAAGTGGCCCTCTAGGTCCTTGAGGCCAGGAGCTGTTCACAGATGTGATATACAGTCACAGGGTCCCCCAGGATCAAAGGCCTCTAGTTGGAACTTAGGTCCCCAGGGGCTGGAGTCCTCTCCCAGCAAGGTAGCTGCCTTGCAGGCTCCACAAAGCATCTGTAGCATAAGCCCAGCCAGGCCAGTTCGAAAACAAGTGCAAGGCTGTGTGCGACACAGAGCTGCAGCAGGTTGTTTGTGATGGAGGCCGCATCCAGGGGAGAAGGGGGTAGAGCCAGGAGCTGTTGTGATTATGGGAATCTGAGGCCCACCAGCGTGGTCCTGAGGTGAGCAGAGCATCATGGGGACAGTGTGTAGCTGGCCCACGGGGCACCATCTGGGCACTTGCTGGCTGTCCTGCTCACAATGCACTGAAGACGTGGCTGGGTTTATGCCTTTCAGAGTGAAGCTGGTAGAGAGGGAGAGGCAGGAGGGCTGGGTGCTGCCAGCAGCAGAGCTCCCTCCACCCCTCAGGAAGAGCCTTGTTAGATTCACAGCCATTCTGAGCAGAGGACAACACTGGGCAGCCCGGCACACAGCAGCCAGGTGCAGCTTAAGGTCAAGTGGCAGTGCCTCGGGCAGACCCCAAACCTCTAAGAGTTGCTGTCTCCATCACTGTTCAAGGGGAATAACACCACCAGCTCACGACACTTAACAGGAGCTTACAGTGGGACAAGCAATCTAAGTACATCTCAGCGACAGGCCAAGGAGGAAGTGGAGGAAGGATGACAGAGAGGGGCCTGCAGCCTGCTCCGTGTGCAGCCATGTCTGGGGCAGAGACGCAGCCAGAGTCTCACTGCAGAACCCTGCGGACTTGCCCCTGATCCCTACAGGCCACACATCCACATAACTAGGTAAAGGTGGAGCAGGGGCAGAAGAGACACCAGCTCATCCCCACCGCTACCCCCATTGCACATGCTCTCACTCCTTCTGGAGGGTCTGGCCAGCTCTCACTGGCCAGGTTCTTGGTCATCACCACAAGGCTTCCTACTGCAGTACTTGCCATGATTCTTGGCAGCTGCCCCTCTGCTCATCCTCGGGCTCAGATGCTCCCTGGACCAGTGTCCAAGACCTACAAGGCAGCATGCCACTGGCTTGCCAGCAAGGCAGAGTCCCTCACCTGAGAGAACACCTGCTGTGACCGTCAGCCCCTCCCCCTGGCCGCCACGATCCTAGTGATCCACCATTGTCTCTCCCTGAGAGACTGTCAGAGGCTTTACCCAGCCCACCAAGCCTGCCCGCTTGGCCAGGGCTCACCCTCCTCACCAGTCCTCAGTGGGTCTCATACCCAGGACAGCCAAGGGATGAACCTCTGACAAAGTTTTAGGAGGGAAAATGTGTTGTCCTTCCATTTGCTTCTGTCTGCAGTGAACTTTTTTATTGTCCTCCTAGATTTCTTTCAAGAACCTTCGATTTGTAAATCTAGTCTCTTTTTCTATCGAGATACCTATGTTTTGTTTTGTTTTATTACTTACAGGGGTTTTCCTTATGAAGTCAATTAAATCACACTATCCATCTTTCTATCATTTTTTAAATGACAATTTCCACTGTACAAATGTTCATTTCATATACAGTAATCCCCTTTATCCTTGGGATACATGCCAAGACTCCAGCAGATACCTGATGGCTGGTGTAGTGCCAAACCAGATATAAACATTTTTTTCCTAGACATACCTAAAACAAGGTATTCCTTACTTGGACTATGGTTTCTTTCAGGATCTCTCTCCTTTGCTATCAGTCTACAAGTCTACCGGCCCTGTGGCACAATTCTAACACATCTGTGGTCCAAGAATATGCTTTAACGTTTGCCATCATAGGTCTTCCTTTGGCTATTCGTCTCTCAAATTTCTTTTATTTTCCTTATTTCCCAAACGAATTCTAGAAACCAAGATATGCAAAACCTCTGCCTATTTTGTCCCGACATGGATACATCTGTCCTCCTGGCCCCACACTCTCAGCCTAGCTATGGGGGCGGGGGGACACTCTCCTCAGGACTGCAGCACTCACCTGCAATTTTCTGTACAACGGCTCTGTTTCTCTTCATCGTTCTAAGTTTTTACTGCTACACACGATCTCTCCCCTCCTTCCCCTCTTTGCATTTCAAGCTGATCACCACCACCACTGTTGGAAGATGCCGGCTTGAGGTGACACCTAACCCAGCCACTAAACTGCATCTGCGTAGTCATCCTTTTTTTGTTATTATTATTGGTCCTTTTTTTTTTTTAATTTGGTACTGGAAATTGAACTTAGAACCTTTTGCTTGCCAGACAGATGCTGCGCTCCTGAGCTACGGCCCCAGCCTTTTATAATTGTTTGTTTGATGTTTGTTTGTGTTTTGAGTGCCTAGGCTGGCCTCGAACTCACAGTGATCCTCCTGCCTCAGATTCCCGAATTCTGGGATTACAGGCATGTGCCCCCAGGCCTGACCAGGTCTGTGTATTCATTCCTTGACTCTACATTTGATTCTCTTAGGTTTCCAAAGCAAATGATATAATATGCACGCTTGGTCCCTGTGAAAACAGAAACTTCTGCCTCCTTCCTGTGATCGAACGACACTCCAGAGACAGCACGTGCAGGGGTCTACAAGTTTGCTTGAGCCCTAAGTTGTTTGGGAGCCCAGGAACCTGCATGTCTCTCTTTCCTTGGGATAAAGGGGATTACCCTGAAGGCTGGCCCTGGTATCCTATATATACACCCCAGTGGAACATGTATGCTCCCAAGTTTCCTTTCTTTTTCAAACTATTCTGAACACTCAGTTTCCGCACACTCTCCCTCCAGGCTGGGGCATCTTGCTTCCTCACAGCTCTTGGGGACATACCTACCCACCTCTCATCCTCACCATCCTGGGCCACCCAATTTCGTTTTTAGTATATGTGCTGCCTAAGTGACCATGGGTCACCCAATTTCTACAGGCTCTCTACCCCCAACTTCCACACTACCTAGAATTCAGGGGGCACATGATGCACCCCCTTCTGTCCACATCTGACTGTGCTCATGAAGAATATATTCCTCACCTTTCCCAGGCCTCACACACTCCATTCCACCCACTGCTACAGTGCTAAGATGCAACACGTCCTCTGGGACTTCTTCCACTGTGTTCTGTAACCATAGGCCCCGCTCGGCCAGCACACAGCCCTTCTGAGAACCCAAACCATGTGCCAGGGCCCCCAGGATCAAAGCTCTTGATCACTGCAAGAACTGCAGATGATAGTGCTCTGCCACAGCCAGGCAGTATAAGACACACAGCCACTCCCCTTGGAATATGGCACCTGTGCTGGTCTCCAGGCCTTGCTGGAGCTACTTTCTATTTAACCCCACTTAAACTGCCCTGAAAGAACATCTGGCACAGTCTGGCTGGCCCTCCTGTCCATGTTGGGCCCTGAACCCCAAGCCTCAGGCCCACATCAGCCTGAGGTGTTGAGGGCTCTACAAGAGTCCCTTATGGCTCCTGGACATGTTTCTGAGTTGATCTCACACCTCCCCTTCTCCCCCCAGGTCTTTCTGCTCCTCTGAGGGAGGGATGGAGGCTTTGGAAGTCTCCTTTGGGTCACGCTGGGACTCTGGGCCTAGATCAGCAGCCTCCTAGCAGGCCTGGTCTATTTGATCTTTCTGGCTGTAGGGCCCTGATGGTTCTACCTACTGAGCCCAAACCAGCATAAGTCACTTTCCTGGTGGCCTCAGCTGTAACTCAGCAGCTTACAGCTCATGTGGGCCTGAATCGTCTCTACCATCTGCTTTCTACCTTCCTGTACTGCTCTTAGCACTACCTATTAGACTCTACTGAGGCACCAGCTTCAGCCCAGTGTGGGCTGAAAAATAAATATGATCAGGTCCCATGCAGAGTGCAGGTGGTGTGTGCACCACGTGGCAAGCATTTGCCTGTGGGCCTAGCCTGAGCTGAGGATCGAGGAGTCACCCTCACTAGGGTGGCAGCCGCTGGACCCATGAGCCTACCATTTCCCCAGAGATGAAAGACCTTGTCTTGGCAGGAAGGATCACAGAATGTTCACTGCTTGGGGGCTCAAGGCACACACTGGACTCTGCTCACAGTGCTGCTTCGAACCCTGCATGAGCTGCTTTCTCCACTCTTCATGTGTGGGTCCACTCAGTCCTTCTCTCAGGGCAGATGTTCTCTGGTGGCCATTCTAGGGCCTGAATCCTGGGGCCTCTGCCAGCCCGAGTTCCCACACTGTATTCCTGCAATGCCCCTAGAGTGGCTGCCTTGGGACCCTCTGGGGGTTGGAGCTGGACTTCGAAGCTTAAGAGTCAAGAAGGTAAGCATTGGGCTGGGAGATCACTCAGCAGTCTAAGTACCTGCCTGATAAGCACAAGGACCCCGGTTTGATCCCCAGTACCACATGCAGTGCAGGCCCCATGCCATGCTGGCCCCACGCCATGTTAGCCCCTGAAACTTGACATGGTGGCCCATGCCTATAATCCCAGAGCTGGGGAGGCTGAGACAAGAGGATCACTATGAGTCGGAGCTGCATAGCAAGACCCTGTACCAAATAAATAAATAAAAGATTTTTAGAAATAATTAAAAAAAGAAGGCAGGCCTCTGGGTGCTTTTGACTCAGAAAAGGTACAGCTTTAGCCCAAGGGGAGCTCCAGGAAACAGGAAGCAGAGCTAGCGCTAGGTGCTGACCACCTAAGTCACTTGGGCAGGTAGGGAAGGCTGATGACCAAACAGAAAACACAAGAGATAGCGTAGAGCTACAAGTGCACAGAGAGGGCTGGGTGCCAATGAATGGTCTCAGCTGGGCTGTCCCTGGGGAATGGTAAGGGTAGAAGTGGAGCCCCCAAGGTCACCAATTTCAAAGGACCCTGGAAATTGAATGAGAACATTGAAGTAGTTCGGTGAGGGAACAGGTTGGAGTCAGTGTGTGCCGGCCCACATGAGGCTGGAAGAACCATGGAGTTGCTTGGCTTTGGAGGCCTGGGGACCCGGGGCAAGCAGGGGAGGACAAGAGGGCCTGGCAGATGGATGATGACAAAGGTCCTCTCCTTGCCATGAGCCTCACTGTGACTTTCTGTGCCCGAGCGCTGGTCCTGGACTCTGAAGCTGGAGACCCTGCCTTAGCTGAGTCCTAGAGAAAAAGACCCCTCTCGGGGTTCTCTGTGCTCATACACTTTGTGGTTTATTTGTTGGTCTGTAATTGAGATCTTTGCTGTGAAATGGAAAAGAGCTAAAAGAGCATAGTCAAAATAGTGGATTGACAGATTTTACTCGTTCCTGGCACCTGTGCCTTCTTCCATTCCTACCTGCCTCCTTGGTTTACATGAGCGCAAATTACACATCAAGTTCCTCCCCATGCCAGGGCCCTTTCCACCGCTAGGTGCTCGCCTTCACCACCTCAGCTCCAGAGATGTGATGCTCTTTAGTTCTGGAGGACTCGGCCAGCCTGTCCTCCGTCTTGTCTTCATTCTTGGCCCGGTGGTGGGCTTCAGCCCCCAGCTTGTGGTCAACCTTGTACTCAGGCCTCGAGCCCGGCTTGGTGTCCAGTTTGTACTCCATCCGGTACTTTCCCTCCCCGTCCTTCTTGAGTGAGGCCGAAGACATGGCTTTGGGCTTGGGAGGCTGCAGCCACGCGTGACTGAGGATCTCATCAATGTGCAGCCGCCGGTTGACATCTGGCTGTAGGATGCGGTAGATGAGGTCCTTGCACTCACTGGTCAGGCTCTTGGAGCGGGGGAAGTCCACGCGGTGCTCCTTCTGGGTGCGCAGCATCTTTTTGATGTTGGAGTCGTCGTAGGGCATGCAGCCACAGACCATGATGTAGAGGATCACGCCGAGGCTCCAGATGTCGTACACCTTGGGCTGATAGGGGATGCCCTGCAGCACCTCAGGGGCAGCGTACGCCGCTGAGCCACAGAAGGTCTTGCTGAGGACAATGCGCCCACACCCGTCCCGCAGGCAGCGCTTGGAGAATCCAAAGTCAGACAACTTGATATTGAAGTCCTTGTCGAGGAGAAGGTTCTCACACTTCAGGTCTCTGTGGACGATGTCCAAGTCATGGCAGTACTTGACGGCAGAAGAGAGCTGGCGGAACATCTTGCGTGCCACATCCTCCTGCAGGGCTCCCCGACACTTTATGAACTCCAGGAGGTCGCCCTGGACGCCGAGCTCCATGACGATGTAAATGCGTCCATCAGAGGTCTCAAAAATCTCATAGGTCTTGATGATGGAGCGGTGGTTGACAGTTGCTAAGATATCCATCTCCCGAGGGAGGAACCTCTCCACAAAGTCAGTAGGTGTTTTCTTGCGGTCGATGATCTTGACCGCGACATTGAACTTGAGGCGCTCTGAGTAGGCAGACTTGACTTTTGCATAGGAACCCTTGCCCAGATTGATTCCCGCAATGTAACCCTTCTTTTTTAGGACTGCGGCATCGTCCATGGTGCCAGGAACGGCTGGCGCCGCCGCCCTCTACACCCCCTCCCCACACCAGCCGGCAGTTGTCATTTTTCCACTATGGTGAGCCCCCCTGGACAGGCTGGGCCTACTCTTAGGGCAGCGGAATGCTAAGCATTGTTCCAGGTGACTTCAGCATATGAAGTCACAAAGCCAGGATGCCGAGAGTGAGAACCGAGCTGGGGCCACAGGGCTCCTGGAAGTCTGGAAGCCAGCCTGGTCTAAAAGGAGCATCCTTTCCCCAGCCCACTGGAAAGAAGCCTGCAGCCAAGGCCCTGGTAATGCTCGCTGCTTCTCCTTCTCCCTGGGGCTTCCTGTACATGTCAGGCCTGAGGAGAGGTGGCTTAGGCCCACCAGAGTGTCAACTCCATGCCTGTTTCCCCCACCTGGTGTTGGGAACTGACCTTGCATTGGCTCTTGCCCCACAAGGGCCAATGTCCTGCAGCTTCTTCATGGTGTGAAGAAAAACCCTTGCAGAGGTGACGTCATGTGAGCTGGGGGCATCTCCCCTGGTCGACCAAGCCAGCGGTCTTTTCCTTGAGCTAGTTCCAGGCAAACAAGATGCTTCTGCTTTGGTGAGGCAGGAGCATTTGTGGGGTGGGAAGACAAGCTGCACACAGGATACCCCAAGTGCCCAGCTGGGTGGCCCAGGGACCAGGGTGAGCAGAGATGCTCATTCCAAGGGGAAGGGGTGGCATAAAGGATGGGCAGAGCTTTGACCAGATGGAGTAGGTGTGGAGGTACCTAGGCCAGAAAAAGCTTCTGAGAACGTCTGAGTAATACAAATTAGGAGGGGAGAGGAGTAAAAGATTGTGGGTTTTTCTCTAGATGATAGGCAACCATTGTGACATCCAAGTTCTATGTTTTAAGATGGCAACTTGCTGAAAGAGAATAATTGGCTTGGATGATTGTGGAGGTCAGTGCTTTGGTGCAGGTCCCAAGAGGGTGGGCAAAGGAGGAGATCTAAGGTCTGCAGAACCTGGATCTCACCAGAGAATGGGAGGCCACATGGCAGGGCCGTGCTGCAGGGGCGGGGGTGTCCTAGGGCCTGGAAGCACTCAGCACTCCCTGGGTAGGGAGAGGGGGCCAGATTCTCTCCACTTTGGATGTTTGTGAAGTATAGACAGGGGTCACCTATTGAAACTCTGGCTTGCACATCATTTGCATCTCAGCTGCCTTTTGTACCTGGTGCGTGGATTTTTTGCTTTGGAAAATGCTATTCTTAGCATTTTGCAAGCTCTGATAGCCATTTGTCATTGATCACAGACATCTTTGGCCCATAGGGAGATGTCTAGATAGGTGAATGAGGAGTGCCGTGGTCAGAAGGGGGACAGGAATGCCTGTTTCCATGTATGGAAGTGGTGGTTGTGGTGGTGGAAGTTTTCAAAGATTAAGTGATGTAGGAGCCCAAGTGCAGAGGACCAGTAGGCCTCCAGCAAGGACACAAGATGGACATGACATACGAGGCTGCTGTATTATCTTTGGCAGTGGCATGGTGATGTGGACACACCTGGAACAGGCAGTCAGAGTTAGCCTTCCAGGCTGAGAGACAAGATGGGGGGCAGGGTGGACGGAGGAGCCCGTGGCGACCACCTGCTAGCAGCACCAACCTTGCAAGTGTCACATTAGCTGTGTAGAGCACTGGTGGTGAGTAGCTTTAGCACAATGCATTCCTTTCTCCTGGGGCTTATTTTCTCCTAAAGTAACCAGAACTTCCCTCCTTGTGTCCCAGAAAAGGCTAAGATTTTTAGGCCAGGACCCAGGAACATAATACCTCTGTCATCTCCCATCTCCCTTGCACTCCCAATGCTCCATCTGTTGCATCCTTCTGAGTGTCAGCCTTCTCAGCCAATCCCAACAACTCATTCTTTCTCTTTTGTGTATTCTGCTTTCTCATGCCCTGCCTTTGCTCAGTGCTGTGTGGTCTCTCTGGTTCTTAGGGGCCATGCCAGAGAAAGCAGGTATCAGCAAAGCTTCTTGGAATAAAGTGGGTGTCTTCAACCACTGCTTCATCAGCCTGGGGAGAGTACAGAGTCCGCAGAGGCAAGGCCATGATACGAGATGGCACATATGTGGATGAGAACTTGGGGTGAGGGGAAGCTCTGGGAGACCAGCAGAGGGAGGATGGGTCAACAGAAAAAGGCCAGGCTTGGAGAGCCTCCAGGTACTGGAAACCTTCCTGCAGGGGTGGAAGCCACACTGGGTTAGGAGGTGGGTCCGACTGCTGTGGGGGGCAATGAGAAGGGCAAGGGGCTGTGTGCTGAGGGAGGTGGAGTATATGTGGGTGGTGGTGCAGCAAGGGCAAATCCAGGAGCTCTACTTCTCTCACGGATCGGGAGTTGGGGTCTTACAAGGTCGATACCATCTGGGGCACAAGGTGAGTGGGAGTGGTTTTGTTTTGTGTCTATTAAACCCTCAAGCCTCCTTGGTGTTGTCCAGATTAAGGTGAAGAAAGGGCTGGTCAAATAGCTCAGCAGATTAAAGTGTCTGTAAGCAGGTGCAGGTGCCAGGAGCTTCAATCCCCTGGCCTGCCATGCTGGCCCTGCCCCCAGGGTGCACTGAAATGGCAATTGAGACTGGACGTGGTGGTGTGCACCTGTAATCCCAGCTCTTGGGAGGCTGTAAACAGGCAGATCAATAGGAGTCTGATCTAGTAGTGAGACCCTGAACACCCTATAGACCCTTCCCTAAAATACAAAAAAAAAAAAAAGAAAGAAAGAAAAAAGAAAAGAAGGGTGAGAAAGAGGTCACTGTGGTAAGGTAAGGACTTCTGGGGACGTGCATAGGCAGGGCAGATAGTACTCGGAAAGCCAGTGGTGCCAAACACAGGCCGTACGTGCTGCAGGATACCTGTGGCTTCCTATTTTGCCCACAGTATCCAGGCCAACTGTGTGAAGTTGTCTACCTGGCCTATTCACCAGGGTCAGCTTCTCAGCTCCAGCAGGTCAAGGCCACACTGGACTGGAGGACATACTGGGCCATCTAGCAGAGCTCTTCTGCCAGGCAGGATGACTCCAGACACTGTTGAGAATCGAGTGCCCACTGGCTATGAAGGGAACCGGTGGTGGGCGGGGAAGGAAAATAAGTCGCCCAGCAGGTGGGGAAGCTTGAGGGGGACTGACGGGCTGCTTGGCCTGCCCTCTGTAGTCTCCTCCAGACCGCACCAACAGCCTTGTGTAGCTGGATGCTTGCGGTTGATGATTGCTTTGCTGCCTTGATCCTCAGCCCCAAATGCAGCCAGAGCCAAATCTCGCAGTGCGTGTGGGCCAGGCCTCCACCCCTCCTCTGTGTCTCCCATCTCGGCCTCCGTCTCTTCTCTGCTCCTGCTTGGCACTGGTGGACCACCCTGTGCAAGGTACATCACCCTCGCTCTGCTGCCTGCCTCACTATCAGCTCTCTGCTCTCACCCCTGCCGCTCTTCATCCCCTCCAACATCTGCCCCAGCCTCACTGGTGCAGCTGTGCCAGCGAGGGCCTGAGCGAACAGCCTGGGCTGAGCAGCCTGGGATGTGTTTTCCCATGAGTAAGAAGCCAGAAGAAACCCTGAACTGCAGTTACCTGGGCAAGGCATTCACCTTGGTGTCTGCGCTCATACACAGGGCCGATAGATGCATGCTTGGCAGCGTGAGTTGGGATGCTAGAGTGAGCCAAAGACTGCAGGCAGCTGGACAAAGACGAGAACTCAATGATTCATTTGTTCATTATGAAGTTCAAAGAGAGGAACAAGAAACTAACAAAAATAATCCAGGACTGTCTTTCTTCTCTGGCTTGGTCTTTGACTTCTTCCAGGCTCAGGCTACAAGGCCTGAGCTCTGCTTCACTCCCTGATGGCCCCCTGGCTCCTCCGAGGTGCATTCTGGAGACTGCTGCGGGTGAGGGTGAGGGGCCTCCTCTGTTTCTCTGGTCAGTTGCTTGCTGCTGAAGCTCATGGTTTCTGACTGCCTGGCCACTTCCATCCTATCTTTGGGATGGTTTTGTCTCTGCCTGTGCCTCAGGCCGCGCCTCTTCCTTGTGTTCCAGCTTGGTGGCAGGCTTCCTCTCAGGGCTAAGTTTCTGAGTCTCTGAAGGCTGTTTCGTTGCTTTACTAAAGCAGGTTGTGTTATCCAGCACCTCAGGATGAGTGGGCCATGAGCCTGCAAAAGGTTATTGTCAGCTGGCCACTCCTGCTCTGCAGGCAGCGCTCGGAGAAACTGAAGCCAGACCACTTGATGTTGATTTCCTTGTCAAGGAGGATGGTCTTGAGCCTGAGATCTGTGGTTGGTGTACAAGTCATGGCAGTTCCTGACTGCCCAGGGAGAGCTGACAGAGTTTCCTGCCAGGATCACTATCTTTCAGGGTTACCTGGGTTTTGACGAATTCAAGGAAATTGCCCTGGCCTTGAGCTCCCTCATGATGTAGAGGTGTGATATCTCAACGATCTTGTTGATTTGATGATGGAAGAGTGGTTTAATATCATCACCATCATCTCAGTTTCCCTTGGGAAGAATTTCTCTAGGTAGTCCTCTGGGGATTTTCTGTGGTTACCTTGAACACTGTGCTAAACTTCAGACACTCAAAATGTACAAATTTGACTGTTCCTTACGAGCTGTCCTCCCAGTTATACCCATGGTATAGCCTCTTTGCTTGAGGATGCCCACTCTATGGGTGGTGCTGGAGTGCCCGTCGCCACTGAGGCTGCCATCTAAATCCCAGCAAGGCCAGCAGCTGCCTCAGTTGCACTGTGGATAGAATCCTCTGGGCAAGCTGGTCTGCTGTCTCTGCTTCCTAAGAAACCAAAACTCTAGCATAGAACATTCAACATGGTCTCCTTGGTGACTTTAGTGTGTGAAGTCATGAAGGAGGAGTATCCCTGAGGAAGGGAGCCATGGACTGAGCTGTTTGGACTTGGAGCCCTACGGGGTCTGCCAGTGGGCTGGAGCAGAGTGAGGGTCAGCAGAGTGGCCCTCTGCTTGGCTGGGATTTAAGGAACAGGGAGCCGAGATTGCGTGTAGAGCAGCGGGCTGATGACTGCAAACTGGAGCATCCCAGGGAACCAAGGGCAGGCGGCCCTGTATGTCAGGATGCAGCAAGAAACTGAAGACTCAGCTAATTTAGGAGACCCCCCCAAGGGGGCTTATTTTAGGGGTAATTTCCAAAAGTGGGGAGCAGGGTGTGGAAAACCTGAAGAGTAATGCAGGTGCCCTAAGTAGTAACAGACCCCTGGGCTACTTGGAAGAGGGAGGTAATAGAAAGCTTGTGGTACAAGGGATTGAACTCAGGACCCTATATGCTTGCCAGGGAAGGCGCTTATTCTACTGAGCTATCTCCCCAGCCCCAGAAAGCTTAGTATAGAAAGAACTACTCTGAGCAACGTGATAACCTTGGGAAAAGGCAAGGGTGCAGCTGCAGGGCTCCCTGGGTTTTGATGAATTCAAAGAAGGCAACCAGGCCGGGGAGATAGCTCTGCGGTCTAAGGGCCTGCTTGGCAAGTGCAAGGTCCTGAGTTTGATTCCTGGCACCCCATGCTGTGCTGGCCCTGGTGGTGTTGCACACCTGTAGTCCCAGCATTGGAGAGGCTGAGACAAGAGGATCACTGCAAGCCTGAACTGCATAGCAAGACCCTGTAGCAAATAAGTAAGTAAATGAGTAAATAAATGAATAAATAAACAAATAGAGCAACCCTGCAGGCTGGTGGCAGGGAGGACATCCCTGACCTCTTTTCCCTCTCTTCAGCTCTTAGTGCTGTTAACACAGGCAGCCTGCAGGGTCCCAGAGCAGGGCTGAGAAGTCTGTGAGTGGGTCAGGAGGGACAGAGACTCCCACCGCCATCGCTACAGCTTGGAAAGCCAGGACCCTCCCTCTTGCTGCACGGGCTGGCTGGGCTCCTCATGCCTTCCTACCTCACTCTCCCTAACTGAAGTTTTGCCAGCCTGCTTCTCTTACAGGGGTACGGCTGGCAGGAATTCTACTCTTGGCCGTGAGTTCTGTCGTAGGGACCTTCCCAGCCCCTTGAACTGGGCTGCACTCCCAGGCCTGGGGGACAGAAGATGGGGCCAGATTCCACACCGGACATGGGCTCCTGCTCCCGGGAATGTGTCCCATGGACAACACGAGCAGCCAGAGCAGTGCCGAGCAGGGACCATTTTTCCTGTGGTGATTGAAACCCTCCACAATGAAGGTCCTTTGTGTAGCGCCTGCTTTGGGCCATGTCCTGGAGCAAGCAGGAACCCCTGAAAGGGCTGGTGAGGATGCAGGGCAGGGAGATCCTTCTACATTACTGGTGGGGATGTAAACTAGTACAACCATTACAGAAACCAGTATGGCAATTTTTTTTTTTTTTCTTTTTGGGGAACCGGGGATTGAACTCAGACCCTTGCTCTTGCCAGGGATGCACTTCCTCTACTGAGCCATCTCCCCAGCTCCAGTATGGCAATTCTTCAAAAATTAAAAATAGAAATTCTGTTCAATCCTGGTCTGGTTTAAACTGGTGGCTAATCTGCATCACATTTGCCTAAAGGGCGTGAACTGCCCGCTCTCACCCTTGGGAACACACTTGTCACCCCTGGAATTCTGGGACCCTCAGGAAGACCCCCAGGAGAGGGCTAGTGAGACAGAAAAGGAAGATGACCTTTCTCTTTCTCATCTGAAAGGAATATGATTCTCCTGGCAGCTGTCGGGCACCTCCCCAAGGTGGTCAGGGGCAACTAGTGCCAGTGTCTTCCTGCAGCCCTGGGGTAGTTTCTGCAGCCCTTTAGGCCATGCCTTGGGCCTGTGTGGCCTCCAAAAGTGGGGAAATGGCAAGCATCAGGGCCCACTGCTGGGTCCCTGGAGCTCCAGAGTGCTAGGATGCCCTCCTCAAAGCGCTTGTCCCTCTGTTTGCCATCACATGATGGAGATATCCGCAGGCAGGGTGGGCTTAAGCCCCAGTACCCTGACTTGATCACCTAGGAATCCAGGCAGCACGGTGATGGGATCTGTGAGCAAATATTTTCTTCCCATTTTCAAGGGAATCTAAAGCTAATTAGAGTTGGTGTTAGCCAATCATTCCTCTTGTGCAAATTAGGTGCATACATTCTGGGAAGTAGCTTTAAAATTGGGAAATTTTTGTCTCTGCCTCATTCTTGTTTTTCCTGTGAGATCTCCGGGCCCCTTTGGGCTCTCTGTAGGGACTCACAGTATCCTAAAAGGCTCTCGCCTCGGGTGCCTAAGTCATAATTAAGATTTGATCAACCTCTTGGTTGTGGTTTCTGGAGGATTGATCTGCTGGGGAATGGAAAGAAATTTCTATAGGAACAAATTCCCATACAATTTGGAACTCATTGGAAATTGGTTAGTGGGCCCTAATGGTTTGACCTGATTGACTGCTGACTTGGAGGGGCATGGATTCTTTTTCCTACTGAAGATAGATTTTCTGTCAGGCAGGCAGGGACCTCGATTTCTTAGATGTCCCTGCGTTTACCTCTGACTAGAGTCTGCTCTGTGCTTCTACTCCAACACCCTCACTCCCATTTCTCAGACAGCAGCCCCTCGTGGTGGTTTTTAATCTTTCGCTACTTGGGCTGCGTTCTCTGCCATTGTCTAGGAAAGCACAGATGGTTCTTCAGGTACTATTTTTTGGGATTCCATCAGTTGCTATTGTCTTTCTCTCTCTCTTCCTTCCTTAAGACTGCAAAGGAAAAGGAGGGCTCTTTCCTTTGTGATTTGGACATAGCTGTCTTACCCGAGATGGCCCATGAGAAACAGCAGGCCTCAACTTTGCAACCCCTCCATCTGATAAAATCCCTACCAAAATATGGGGAATCGTAGACAGCATGGCAAATGACACACTGTTAGTATGCTGTTAGCTAATTGGGGGAAGTTTAAGGAAATAAACTTAAAGAAACAGATGTTGCTTTTCTTTTGGAACTTGGCTTGTCCTCAGGATCAGTTGGGAAGAAGATGTGGGAAAAAGGGGTCCCTTAGTCATCACACAGTCTTGCAGCTAGATTTGTTCTAAAGGAGGGCAGGGAAGCAGGGCGATGGGTTTTTTTTTTTTTTTTTGTCTTTTCCAGACAGGGTCTCACTATGCAGTTCAGACTGGCCTTAAACTCACTTTGTATCTCAGGCTGGTCTCGAACTCACAGCAATCCTCCTGCCTCAGCCTCCCGAGTGCTGGGATTACAGGCCTGCGCCACCATGCCCGGCTTTTAGGGTGACGTTTTTATATCCAAGCTTTCATGGCTCTATACTTGGATAAGTTTTTACCTTCCTAGCAGACCCCTTCCCCTTCTTCTAGCTGGCAGACAGGGAGCCTCCCGGGGACTCTTGTCAGTCTACCTACTCATCTAAGGCGCCTGCCACCCCAGCAGTCCATGAAGCAGCACCACCACCTCTCTGTACTCCTAATCTAGAGGGATCCAGAGGGATCCAGTCCCGATAGCACCACGTGTGCAGTTCCACACCAACCCAGTCCCCTGATTCTGTCCTCTCTGGGCGGTGACAGAGGGAAGAAAGCCACTCTCCAGGTGCGCATGCCTTTCTCTGTGTCTGCCTTAGGCATATGTAGAGAGGTTTGGTTGAGTCTCTGAGGAGCCCAACTGCTTCACTGATTGAAGAGGCTGCCTTGGCCTTTACTCTGCCCTTGGTGGCATTTAGATGCAGATCTCCCACTGCTGCTCAGTGGGGAAGACAGTGAGGGCCAGGATGGAAGAAAAGATCGAGCTCTTAGGTGTGATCTTAAGCTTCTAGCTGCCTTGCGGTGACCTGAATAATAGTGCCTGGGTGAGACTGGATCCCAGGTTTCGGCCAAGGCTATAGTCCTGGGGTCGTGAGCCCCTTTAGAACAACCAGTGCCCTTTCTATAAGCAGGAAGGTCACTGGAAGAGGAAACAACTTCACTTCAGAGCAAGCCGGGGAAGCCTGAAGCTATGATGGCCAAGAGTGCAGGAGGCTGACGGGCCCGAGGTTTCCCATGGCTCACACTGGGCAGCTTGCTGTCGCAGTGCAGGAAACTTGGGTGACTGTTGACATGCCATGATATTGTTGAGGGGGCAGGTACTAGAGCATTTGTTATAAAAACTTCAAGTATCTGATTCAGTTTATGAATTGTATGCACTACATGGTCAGCAACTTTATATTTATTGATTTAATGTAGTTATTACAGGGTCTCACTATGCAGCTTGTACTCATAGTGATCCTCCTGTTTTCAGCCTCCCCAGTGCTGGGATTACAGGTGTGCGCCACCAGGCCTGGCCTCCAGGTCAGCAACCTTAGCTTACATGCTATATGAGTCTTCAACTTCTGTCCTTTCATTTAAAAATTTTTATTTATTTATTTATTTATTACAGAGTGTTACTATGCAACTTGGACCCATAGTGATCCTCCCGTGCCAGCCTCCCCAGGGCTGGCATGTGTGCTGCTCTCCTTTCTTTGAGCTCCATTCCCTGAGCTGTAGTAGGCGTATCAGTTAGAAGAACACATAGACTAACAGCATCTCACTGCAGGCAGCAAAGAATATCCCAGCCTCTGTGAACAGTGCCCAAATTACAGCTGCTTACTGGAATGCCTCTGGCACAGTTTAAGGTACCCTGAGGCTGTAAAGTAATACCATAAACAAAGCAGAATGCGGGACATCACATCATGGCTGGCCGCTGTGTACGACAGCAAGACCAGCTGCAAGAACATGGGTTGTTAGTAGCTGTCTTCATCATCATTAGAAAAGTGATGGAGGAGAACCTCTTCTTACCTTCAGTGTAGTGGATATAATGAAGAATGAGGGATGGCCAAATGGCTCAGTGGATTAAAGCGCCTGCAAGCAGGCACAGGGGCCGGGGGTTCAATCCCTGGGCCTGATGTGCTGGCCCCACCCCCGGGGTGCACTGAGATGGCAACTGAGACTGTGCGTGGTGGCGCACCTGTAATCCCAGCACTTGGGAGGCTGTAAACAGGCGGATCACTATGAGTCTGATTTAGTAGTGAAACCCTGAACAATTTGTAGACCCTTCCCTAAAATACAGAAAGAAAAAAAAAAAAAGAAGAAGAATAGAGTCGTACAGGTTCTAGATTTCTTGGCCCAGCAATGATATGGAGTGGCACTTACAAACTTACAAATTGTGTTGTAGAAGAGGCTTCTGAGGTATCTTTTTTTTTTTTTCCCAGGAACTGGGGATTGAACTCAGACCCTTGTGCTTGCCAGGGAAGCGCTTATTCCACTGAGCCATCTCCCCGGCCCCCCTCTGAGGTATCTTGGGAAAGATACAGATATTTAGAATCCCAAACAGGCATAACCAAGGAATGTGACATTATAATGTCCTCATGTCACATTATACTTAAAATGTTAAGAGTACAGAACATACAGAAAAGCTTCATGAGAGAAATGCCACGTCACTGATGGAGACAAGCCCAGCAGGTCAACTGCAGGCTTCCTGATGGAGAACCCTAAGCCAGCAGGGCATGGAACATTGTATGTCAAACTCTGAAAGAAAATACTGACAACCTAGCGCACTACATCTAGCAAATCTATCCAAATTGAAGGCGAAGAAATAACCATTAAGCCAGCACTGCTAAAGATACTTAAAGCAATTCTACTTACCAAAGAAGAAAGATAGATAAGCTATTGAGAAGTAGAAAAGATGGGCCAGGGAGATGGCTCAGTAGAATAAGCACTAGCCTGGCAAGTGCAAGGTCCTGAGTTCATTCCCTGGTAGTGCAAAAAAAAAAGAATCAAATATTAGAAAAATAGCAAAATGATAGGGGCTGGGGAGATGGCTCAGTGGAATATGCACTTCCTTGGCAAGCACAAGGGCCTGAGTTCAATTCCCAGTTCTGCCAAAAGCAAAACAAAAAAGAAAGTAACAACATGAACAATTTATGGGGGCTGGGGAGATGGCTCAGTGGAATAAGCGCTTCCCTGGCAAGCGCAAGGGCCTGAGTTCAATCCCCGGTTCCGCAAAAAAAAAAAAAAAAAAAAAAATAGCAAAATGATGAATGAGCACATACATTTCTATAACTCTGAAACATAAATAGTCTTAATTCTTCAGTTAAAGAATAGACTCACAAATTGGATTGAAAACAAGACTCAGTATTTGGCTGCCTGAATGAACATACTTCAGTGAAACAAATATTCCATGCTAAGTCCAAAAAGCAAGAAGTAGTAGACACACACATACCTGACAAAGCAGACTTCAGGACAAAATTAGTCAGAACATTATACCTGTAGACACTTGGATCTAGACACTTGGATCAGGTACGTGTGTTCTCTGGAAGAATTCACAAGGAGGTGATGCTAGATTGGCTCTGGAAAGGTGAACTGAGGGCTGAGTGTGTTTATACAGTTCGGAAAAAAAAAAAAAAAAACTAATATCAAAAAGTACACCAGTATGGTCACCCTTGGCGCTTGTAATGGAATTAGAGCGTGTCTGTGCGCCTGTATGAAGTTGCAGCCCTTACTATTGCAGGTTGGTAGCTATGGGCAGCAGCCTGGAGGCCCCTGGGTGCTGGGCCAGGCCTCCATGTAAGGTCCCCAGCCCCAGGAGCTCAAACAGGCAGGCAGAGCACTGCAGGGCCAGAGATGACTCCAGGAACTGTCCCTCTGGCTAGGACCAAAAGGAGGCACCTCAGGGCAGTGTCACCTCCTTGTTTTCCTGAAAAGGGTACTTTGCTTTTGTCCCCAGGAAGCTTATGGTCTCCCACATAGTTGGGATACATCTAAGTGGAGGCCATTTAGGGGTAGGTGGGGAGATGAGATGGGCTGCAGATGGGGAGGAGCTGCCGCTAGAGGTCAGGCCTGCAGGAAGCCAGGGTCGCCCCCCTCCCCATGTCTGAAGATGCAGCCACAGGAAATGAAATGGGCTGTCTTCCTCAGATCCTGGGGAAGAAGACAGGGAGGAGTGACAGGGTAGGGAGAAGGACCCATCCTTTCTGGGTCAGTGCCGAGCCCTTATTTCTGTAACACATGTATTATCCCTGCCACAGTGAGAAGGTAGCTCACTGGAGGGAGGCCAGGGAGGGCAGTGAGCATCACAGCCAGCAGCCACAGAGCCAGCATGGGGAAAGGTCCAGCATGGGGCTACCATAGGGACCCCACTTGGCCAGGAGGTTTTAATCACACCTTTGTCTCACGTGCAGTGTGGCACTGGCCAGGCTGAATTTTTCTCTCTGAGCCTCAGTGATCTCATCTGAAAAATGGGGATAATGACATTTGTCTCAGGGGAGCTAGCAATGAAAATTGTTTAAATTAGGCATGTCTATTCCTTTGCCTGGTGCTTGCTCGTGTAGTGTTCAGATAATAGTACCTGCGTGAATTTGGAGCATGTTACATGTTATATGGGCAGTGAGACATCTGGGTAGGCTTGGATTGAGACAGACAAGGGCTCAGCCTTATCAAAGAGAATATTGGAGAAGAATTGGAAATTTCCTAAAGGCCTTTTTGTGCTATTGCCTAAAATGCTTCTACTAGCCAGTCTCTTGGTCCAAAGCAAGGAAAACCCATGTTGAAGTTCCAGATTGTTCTATAGGAGTGATACTGTATTTACCCAAGACTGGACAGAAACACTCATTCGCTCACCAGTCCTTGGTGTTTGTGTGAGGCGAACGTGATAAGCACTATACTACGGAAGCAGCTAAAGTCTTTATCCTTTCTTTCTTTTCTTTTCTTTTTTTTTGAACTGGGGATTGAACTCAGGCCCTTGCACTTGCCAGGAAAGTGCTTATTCCACTGAGCCATCTCCTCGGCCCCCTCCTTGGTGTTTGTGAAGTTTTCTCTGGGAAAGGGTCCTTTCTCAGCATTCTGCCTGCAATTAGGAACGTCTGCCACTAGGTGGTGCTGTGGTTTTAGCGCCTGCACAGAGTTGAATTTTCTTTTTTTCTCACCGTTCTGTGTGATCTTCGATGCATTTCTAGGAGCTTCCTTTTGAGAATGAAAGGGAATACAGAAATAGTCTTTTCAGATGTTTCACATCGTGTATTTGCACATATTGGCTACACAGGTTATTTGGTTTCATTTTGTACATGTATACGACATTCACTACCACCCATCATCCCCTCTGCCTGGTTCACATTTTCTGGAGGTTTCAATGCATGTTACACATTTTGATCATTTCTATCCCTCCTTTCATTCACCCTTACACCTTCCTTCCTGTCTCCCTTTTTCCTTTCTACTTTCCTATCTGTTTTAGGTTGTACACAATAGGGAAAACTAGGGGTCTGGAGGATAGCTCATTAGAATAAGCACTTGCTTGGCAAGTGCAAGGACCTGACTTCAATCCCCAGTTCTGCACACACAAAAAAAGGAAAACTGGTGAGGTCTAGATATTCCTCGTTTAGCAACCAACTTGTTTAATGACAGCTTGGATTTAAAATGGAGGCATGCTGTGACACTTATGATGTGTCTCTTTTTAAAATACACTTCTGTACAGTTTCTCCACAATTTTTTTGCACAGCACCCTTTGTTTATTCCGTACTGTAATTCTTGCCGATTGTAGAGCACAATGCTACAGTTTTATGTTCTGTTATTCCTTACAATACTGCGTGTAAGAATTATGCAAATAAAATAATCAAGTTGGAGTTTCCTTCAACCATTTCTTCTTTTTAATTACAGAATTTGCTTTATCTCTGTTTTTTTTTTTTTTGTTTTTTTTTTAGCCTCCCCCTCCTTCTTCAGGCTGCAGTTTTCTACAAGCTGTACCCTTCTCTGACCACTTCTTTGTTCTGAGTATTGTACATATTACATACAATTCACTTAATGACCTAGTCACACGAATGAAATTTGGTTAAGTGAGGAATGTCTGTATTTTGCTCCACATGATCTCTACATCCATCTGTTTTCCTGCAAATGACCAAATTCTGCTCTTTTTTATGGCCATACAAGGCTTCATTTTGTACATGTGCCACACTTTCTTTTACTTCATCCTTGATGGGCATTTGGGCTGGTTGCATCCCTGGCTACTGTGAATTCTGCCACAACAAACATGGGTGTGCAGGTACCTCTACATTATGCTGGTTTTATTTATTCATTTTTTGACCACTATAATCAGTTTTATTGATTCATGCTTTCAGTCCTTATTCTGTCTATGCTGACTTTAATTCCTTTGGGTATATAACAAGAGGTGGGGGCTGAGGGCATGACTCACCTTCCTGGCAAGTGTGAGGTCCTGAGTTCGATTCCTGGTACAAAACCTAAAGGATGGTAAATAGCTGAATTAAAGGATAGCTATAGTCTTAGTTTTATGCACAATGTCCATAATGACTTCCACAGGGGCTGTACTAATTTTATATTCCCAGCAGGAGTGTAGAAAAATTTCTTTTCTCCTACATTTTATCGGTATTTGTTGTTTGATGTATTCTTGATGACTAGGGTGAGGCCGACTCTCAGTGTGGATTTAGTTTGCATTTCCCTAATGGCTAAAGATGCTGAACCATTGAATCACGAGAACCTGAGAATCTTGAATCATGTACTTATTGGTCATTTCGGTTTCTTTTGAGAAGTGTCTGTTCAATTTATCTGGTTTATTGATTGGGCAATTTGATCTTTTGATGCTAAGCTTTTTACTTTATATTTCCAGCTATTAATCCTCTCTTGGAAGAGCAGCTAGATTTTCTTGTCTTTGGTAAGCTATCTCTTTACTCTGTCGGTGGTTTCCCTTGCTCTGCAGAAACTCAAACTTTGATGTGGGCCTATTCGTTGATTTATATTATTATTTCCTGTGCTCTTGGAATTACTTAGGAAATCTCTGCCTGTGCCAGTGGCTTCAAGTGTGTCCCCTTTGCTGTCTTTAACTTGTTTCAAAGCTTCAGGTTCTTATGTCTAAGTGTTTGATGTTTTTTGAATTCATTATGGCCCAGGGTGAGAGATGGGAATCTAGATGCAATCTTCTACAAGTAGAAACCTAGTTTTCACACTGCCATTTGTTAAAGAGGCTGCCTTTTCTTTCTCTCTCTCTCTTTCTTTCTTTCTTTTCTTTTCTTCCTTTCTTTCTTTTTCTTCTTTCTTTCTTTCTTTCTTTCTTTTGTACTGGGGATCAAACTCAGTGTGTATTCATCTGCTAAAGAAATACATAAGTATATTTTATTTTGATTTAGATATATTAAGTATCTTTTAACATGTTAGAATAAGCATTTTAAATATACTTGTATATTTTTTAAAATATAGGGAAAAATCATTAAAACCATGAAAACTATGCATATAAATACATATACAGCACTGTACACTACTGTGACATAGCAAAAATCTGAGATAAATAATTTAGATTAATTTTTTTAGGTTAATATTTTTAGATTTTTTATTGTTGAATTTTTTTAGGGCAGGGTGTACAGGGTGTGCAGGGTCTCACTACATAGTTGGGACTTGTAGTGATTCTCCTGTTTTCAGCCTCCAAAGTGCTGGGATTATAGGCGCACGCCACCACGCCCAGTCTCAATTGCTGTCTCAGTGCACCCTGGGGCGGGGCCAACAGGACAGGCCTGGGGATCAAACTCCTAGCACGGCACGCTGCGGATCAAACCTGACTGCCGCACTCTGCCGAAGCAGGTGCTTTAGTCTGCTGAGCTATCTGGCTGGCCCTAGGTTAATATTTTTTAAAAACAGTGAGTCTACAAAAGTTTAACTACAAAATAGCCAAGGACCACTGCATAGACAAAGGCATTGATTTTTTAAATGTCAATTTTATATCCCACTTCTTTGCACAATTCACTTATCAGCCATCTTGCTATACAGCTCAGACTTCTAGTGATCCTCCTGTCTCAGCCTCCCCAGCACTGGGATTACAGGCATGGGCCACCACACCTGGTTTTGGGCTGGCACAGCTGGGGCCGGCTAGAGATCGAATCCAGGCCCTTGCACATGCCAGGCAGGTGCTTAGACCCCAGCCCATCATCTCTAGCTACAGGATGGGAAAGCAACAGATTCTATGCCAGACATTTTTCAACCTCTAGATTGTGCCTCTGAGTAGACTAGTGTGTTTTTCTATAATAGTATTTATTTGTTTGTTTATTTATTTATTTTGGTGGAACCGGGGATTGAACTCAGGCCCTTGTGCTTGCCAAGCAAGCACTTATTCCACTGAGTTATCTCCCTGGCCCCTATTTAATAGGATTTTAGAATAAGCAAATTTAAAAAAAAAAACTTTGAGTATAGCCAGGCCTGATGGTATATACCTGGTGCTGAAGCAAGAGGATTGCCATAATTTTGAGGCCAGCCTCAGCTACATTGTTAGTTCAAGGCTAGTTTGAACTACATTGTGAGACTCTGTCTCTAAAATCATCATCATCATTGAGAATAAGTACTAAAACTACCTATCATTTTATTGCACGGGGATATGTATTAGGGTTCTCTAGCCTGAAGAGCATAACACTGGGTTCCATAAACACATCCCTTATTTTTCTACTGTAAATCTTACTGTCACAGAATAGTAGCTAGCTGTGTATCTCAATATCTTTGCCTGGGGGAAAGGAGAAGCAATCTTTGTGGTTATGTTTATGCTTCATTATACTTTAGATAAGGAAAGCTAAGGTGTGTGTACCTGTGAAAAAGTTTCAAACGAGGATTTTCACTATTATATCCCATCTAATAGGTTTTGCATACGTTTCCCTTGGCACCACAGAGGATGTAGTACAACCCATATGACTGTAATGTTCGTTTTTTTATTTTTCTAGTACATGTAGCCTAATTCAGTACAGTGGAACACGAAAAACCGGATTTGCTAGTTTTGGAGGAGGTCAAAGGTGAATCATTGATTACTCATACGTGGATGATAAAGATAACCCATTATGGTAAAATGTATGTGTTCATCATGGAAGAGTGGTGTGGGTGGTTGTGGGGGTGACGGTGATCAGGACAATGAGGACTTCGATGCGGGCCATGTGAGCCAAAGTTCCTGTGACGGTGAAATGCAACAAGAATCAACTGAGACAGACACAAGGAACATGGATCTCCTTGATTCAGATGACAAGGAAAACAGCAACATGAGTATGTAGTTGACTGATCAAAACAAAACGGAATGATCCCGTATTAGAACTAGATCTGAAGATATAGTGAGGGTCTTGGTAGGGATAAAATGTATTGGGCAGAATGCCAACACTGCTATTCAGTGTTGGAAAGGGTAGCAGATGAAATGTTACAAGATGCTGTGAAATACACAAAGGCTGAAATACAAGTAAAACTTTCTGTATGCACCAACAGCCATATTAAAAATGTATTTATTATGATACCTCATTAGCTGAACTGAAAGTATTCATAGGCTTGCTGTACTTAGCAGGGATTTCTCATGGTAATTACAAGAATGTAAAAGACTTTTGGAAAAACCCTGGATCAAAACATGGCATAAAAATGTATGCCCTTGCAGGATTTATCATGCTTTCAACTTAAAAATTTATCTTGGTGGGCCGGCGACATAGTTCAGTGGAGTTCACCTGCAAGTGCAAGCACGGGGACCAGAGTTCAATCCTTGGCACCACATGCTACGCTAGCCCCGCCTCTGGGTGCACTGAGCCAGCAACTGAGAGCAGATGTAGTGGTGTGCACCTGTAATCCCAGGGCTGGAAATGGTGAAAATGTAAGGTTCACTATGAGTCCAAGCTGTGTGGTGGGACCCTTACCAAATACAGTAAAAAAAAAAAAAATTCTGGAACTCAGCCATCAAGTCCCTATTCATACAGTAATAAGCCAAATGATGCTGTGAATAGACTTGTTGTTCCCATCTCCCAAACTAATCAAAATGTGACATTCAACAATTGGTTTACCAGTTTCCGGTTGATGTTACATTTACTAACAGACCACAAGTTGACCAGGGCAGGAACTGTACACAGGAACAAAGCAGAAATTCCAAATGAAAGACTGCAACTTCAAAACCAGTGAATTGATAGTAAAATATTTGAATTTCAGAAAGATTTACATTGGCTTCATATACGGCAAAGAAAAAACAAACCGGTACTGCTGATGTCAACACTGCACCATGATGGAAATATCAGTAGGCAAAGTTTGACAAAGTGGAACCCTGAGACTGAAAATTACTACAAGACCAAAGGCCAAGTAGATGTTGTTGATGAGTTATGTAGCAACAGTGATCCATTCGAAGCACAAACTATTGCCTGATGGTTGTGTTTTACTTGATTATAAACCTGCATGACATAGTTTGATAGCTAGCGAAAAAATAAATAAATAAATAACAGGTGAGAAATACCATGAGGAAATTTTCTTAGAGGTTTGGGACTGGAACTCGTAGGAGATCATTTACAGCAGATGAAAAACTAAATATTTCTGTCCAAGGAACTATGCAAAGAAACTGTGGACCGTAATGTGACCTGACAGGTTAGGCAGGTGCAGCACCCTAAAGACCTACTACAACAGCAACGAGAAAACCTAAAGGACGTCAACCCACTCTGTTCTTTTTCAGATTTTGTTCACCAAAACCAGGTCGATGTTGAAAATTTTGGTGCTTTTCTATAAACATTTCTTTCTTTTTTTTTTTGTCTTTTGAGACAGGGTCTCACCATGCAGTTCAGGCTGGCCTTAAGCTCACTTTGTAGCTCAGGCTGGTCTCGAACTCACAACAATCCTCCTGCCTCAGCCTCCAGAGTGCTGGGATTACACGCATGCGCCACCACGCCCGGCTTCTATAAACATTTCATAAACACTAAAAATGCAATTCTTAATTCTTGTGATTTTTTTTCCTGAGCATTCATTGCTTAATTCACATAATTAACATAATAATAAAAATAAAAATAATTCATCAATAGAAATATCTAAAGAACAAACGCTAGTTTGACTCCCCCATGTTTATGAGACTTTGTGACAAAAAGATGTGTTACTCTCTGTGGGTGAGAGGAATAGAATCAACATAAAATAAATGTGTAATTACACAGGGAGTTTATTAGGTAAGCTTACAGGTCAGAGGCAGGAGGCCACAGTGACCACCGGTGCTGGCGAGCGGCAGGGTCCAGCAGCTGCTTAGTTCAAGAAGATGAAAACTGCAGAACAGGAGAGATCAAGGCTGCTGCCCCAACCAAAGGTCAAGGGTCAGGGGCCTGAGAGGTCACGGTACGGTTATTAGTGTGGGCCTGCGCCAGAAGGCTGGAGACACTGGAGACTGATGCCGGAATGATGCAGGCTGGGGTTCTTCCCGAATGGGCACTCTTCCTGCTTTCTGCAGTCTAGCCAGGCTATAAGCAATTGATTGGTAGCTGCCACATCCTGTGGGTCTTCCTTAATTTGTTAGTTCATGTGTTAAACGCCTGCAGGCGCACCCAGAACGGGGCTTTACTAATAATCTAGGTGGTTCTTGCTCAGGTTAAGGTGATGTATCACAATGAATGGGCACAGGATGCTACTAAGAATAATATGGTGAAGCATGTGGGGTTTTCATTTGTTGTTTTTCAGACAGGGTCTCACTGTGGCCCCAAACTCCTGGGCCCTAGTGGTGATCCTAGCTCAGCCTCCAGCACAGCTGGGACTACAAGTACCATCATACCCTGCAGAGTCTTAGATTTTTTTCACAATGACTTTCTTCTCTTCCTCATTTCTTCCCTCCTTCCCTCCCTCCATCTCTTCCTTCCTTCCTTCCTTCCTTCCTTCCTTCCTTCCATTTATTTCTTGTGCTGAGAATTGAACCCAGAATCTTACACTGAGCTACATCCCAGCTAATTTCATTGTTTTGGGACAAAGTCTTGCTAAATTGTCCAGGTTGGACTTGAACTTGCAATCTGCTTACCTCAGCTTCCTGAGTAGCTGGGATTGCAAACTTGTGTCATTGTATTCCACTTTCACATCTATCTGTTTTTCTGTCTCTGTCTTTTATCTTTCTGTCTCTCTTCCTCTCTCTCTCTCTTTCCTCCTTCTCTCTGTCTCAATCTTTCTCTGTCTCTTTCCTGCTTCTCTCCCTGTCCCTGTCTCTCTGTCCTTTCTTTTCTCTCTCTCTCTCTGTCTCTCTCTCTCTCTCATCACCTATCATCTGCTGACGGGGCCTCACCACGTAGCCTAGACAGGCCTTGAAATTGCAATCGCTTTGCTGGGATTCCAGGTGTGCATCATCACACCTGGCTCTGTCACAATCATTTTAATTGTGAAAATTAAAATGTCTCTTCTTACCTTCTTACTTCTTAGGCCTCTTCTTACTGCCTTTACTTTTATGCTTTTAAGCTAATTCTAACCGTAGCTTCCCTCAGGTCTGCAGCTGCCTGCTCATTTAGCCTCTGACTCAGCAAGCTGGTTCCTGGAAGAAAAGAAATAAATGATCAGGAAAGTCTTTGCTGTGTTCCATAAACCATTATTCATCATCAGTAATCCTTCAGTACTGTCTCATTCTTTTTTACTGGCAAAACATGATAACAATATATATCACTAAAGCAAATTTTTTTTTTTTAAGAAAATGAGTCACCTATAATCCATCTGCTTAATATACAGATTCCTCTGGTTTTTGTTTAAGGTCTTTTTTTAAAAAAACCCTGTGCTCCATTTTTTGTTAAGAAAAAAAGAGGTCCCAGCGCTTGGAATATCTTTCTTGTCCCCACCCAGCTGAAAATTCTCCTTCCCCATACCTCACTACTAGTCCTTTGAAGTCAAAGGTGTTTTTATTTAAAGCCTGCTCTGGATGGCTTTCTTGACAGTCCCAGCAGGATCCGAGAGCTGCCTTCTGCGCAGGCAGGGAGGTGTCAAAATTTTCACATACAAAGCTGCCCTGTCATCCATGTGCGCTCATGTGAGCAAGGGAATGAAGGCTTGCAGGGCTGGACCCAGATATCGGCATGCACATTACGAGCAACGTACTTTTCTTTCCAACTTGTTACTATGGTGATCTTTGCTGTATCATTTTTGTAATTAAAAATATATTGGGGGCTGAGGGTATAGTTCAATGGTAGAACACGGAGTGCCCCCAGGTTGAACCCTCAGCCCCTGAGCCTCCTTGCAGGTGCTTTAATCCCCTGAGCTATTTGTCCGGCCCCCAGAGCTTTCAGTGATACAAATAGTGTACTGTGGCAATGTATGCCATAGGTTCACCACCACTGGTACATAAATTTTACTTTAATAAGACTGAGAGAGATATATATCTATATATCTTTTGATAGTATTGAACTATCAAAAGAAAGGCCCTGAGTTCAATCCCCAGCACTATAGAAAATAAATTTTATTATTGTCATTATTATTATTATTGAGACAGGGCTTTACTATGCAGTTCAGGCTGGCCTTTAACTCACTTCATAGCCCAGCCTGGCCTCAAACTCACAGTGATCCTCCTGCCTCAGCCTTCCAAGTGCTGGGATTATAGGCGTGCACCACCACACCCAGCTACATAAGTAATTTTTAATTTTAAAAATATATTCACCACCTCCTACATTTCTATAAATAGAAATGAAAATATATTCACGCAGAAACTTGTGTGTGAATGTTTGTAGAAGCAACTCACAGCAGCCAAAAAGTGGAAGGAAACAAAATATCCAACGACCAAGGAATAGAGGCAATATGTCTGTAATGGTGATGACAAAACTAGGGAGTTCAGGGTCTCACTACACAGACTCTAGTGAGTTGCTTGTTTACAGCTTCCCAAGAGCTGGGATTACAGGGTGCGCCACCACACCCAGTCTCAATTGCCTCTCTGGGGCTGTGCTGGCATCGCAGGCCCAGGGATCGAACCCCTGGCCCCTGAGCCTGCTTACAGGTGCTTTAATCCTCTGAGCTATTTGTCCGGTCCCCAGAGCTTTCAGTGATACAAACAATCCACTGTGGCAAGGCATGCTGTCGGTTCACCACCACCAGAACATAAATTTTACTTTAATAAGACTAAGAGATACATATCTATATCAATATCTATATAGATTTTGATATAGATATATATCTCAGCCCTATTAAATATATATCAGCCTTATTAAATATATAATGTTTATATTGGCATATATAAACATATATATAGTTTAAACAGAACTTAAATTTTAAGTTTTTTTAAGATAAGTCTTGCTATATTTCCCAATGTGTTTGGCTCCATAAATTAAGATTTTATTTATTGATTGATTGATTTTGGCAGAACCGGGAATTAAACTCAGGCCCTTGCACTTGCCAGGGAAGCGCTTACTCCACTGAGCCATCTCCCTGGCCCCAACATTTTATTTTATTTTTTTGGCTACGATTTTAAAGGTGAGAAAAAATATGCCCAAGAATCTTAGGCAGGAAGCTTTTCAGGAGTGAGAGGTGGAGGAAAGGTCTGGGCCTCATGCTCCTTAAAGTGCCACAAGACACCACGGCGGAGAGGCCACGGCACAGGGGGCAAGCCAGATGTGGGGGACGCGGCTGGACCCACCACCGTTATAACACGATGCGGCAGCCCGTGATAGCGCCAGCCCCAGCGGGCTCTGGCAACCCCGGCTGCTCAGAGGGAACGGTGGGTACAGCCTGGGGACAAGAGCAAAAAACTGTCACTTTTCTGGTCCCTGGGACAAAAATATCCAACACCCACAGCTTAAAGGAGGGGTTTTGGGGGCTCGTATTTTTGGCTCGTAGTTAGGCAGCTCCAAGGGAGGGAAAGCGTGGCAGAAGGACTCGGTAGAAGAAAGGAGCTCATGTCACAGAGCCAGGAAGCAGAGGGAGAAGGGAGGAGCCCCGCAGAATAAGAAGGTGGGAATGCAGTGCAGAGGCGTTTTCATCAGCCTGCCTTCCCGTTGGGTGGATTCGGCAGCATTTTTAACATCACAATTCGTAAAGACACAGAAGAGAACTTCCAGAACTTTCAGAGGGCGGCAAGGATAAATAAGTTTGAAAACAGGGAGAATATTTTGAGGGCGGTACATGGCAATGCGTTTTTTAAGGGCTTGGGACAGTATTGGGGCACATGGACAGATGCGTGTAGAGGAAGCCAAGGGAAGACACTGAGGGCCGGTGGTCTTGCACAAGCCAAGGAGCTCGCTCCAGAAGCCCAAAGAGTTGTGGAACAGATTCTCCCAGCTCTTAGAGGGAACCAGGCTTGCCCCGGATTTGATTTTCAGACCCCCAGATTGAGAGACCACACATTTCTGTTGTTCAGACAATCCAGTTTGTGATTATGACAGCCCCAGGAAAGGAATCCAGATAGGAATAATACGAATGCCACCTTCTAGGGCCGGCGGGAACACACCTGGGGCCCCAGAAAAGAAGAATCAAATGCCAAACTCTCCAGCCCATAGCCACTGTCTGGGCCTAAGGCCAGGCTTGGTGGCCCCTCTGTCGCCCACTGCTGCAGAAAGAGGGCACCAGACACGTCCAGAGCCGATGTCCGGGATGCATTTGGAAACCCTGGCAGAGGAATCTCAAGCCGGAGCCTGTCCTCCTCGCTGGGGGAGCCAGCATCTGCATCCTGTTTGCTGTCCCCTGGCAGGGAACTTGAGCAGAACTCTGGAAAGTATAAGAGGAAGGGTAACTCCCTCGGTGGCCAGGGCCCTAGGGTGGCAGCAGGGAGGCAGCAGGACCTGGAGTCACTCAGGCCAATCCTGTCACCTCTATGTTGTAGTTTTTCTCATCTGTAAAATGAGTAAATAGTGGAATTTATTTCCACATATTGCTGCCAGGATTCAACTGGATAATGCAAATACCAGGATGTTTAATGAAGTACCTTAGATTCTTTTTTTTTTTTTTTTATAAATTGCAAATACATTGTCTTCATTTATTTTTTTGTTACTATAGCAGAATACCCGGGCCTGGCTAATTTACAAGGAAAGAAAGTTTATTTGGCTCAAAGTTGTTGAAGATGGCAATTCTAAGTGCATGATGCCAGTTTAGGGCTTTGTGCTGCATAAATCCACTGCAGAAAGCAGAAGGTCAAGCAGGTATGTAAGGAAGGAAACTAGTTTAGTCATTTTTCCATCACTGAGTGGCAATACCTAACACTCACTACTCATGGGTCACAGATTCAGCCCACGGTCCGCAGACTCCAAGGCAGGATCAGGATGACAAGGGCCGCAGAGGGCGAAAAGATGCTCACACCATGGTCCCTCGGAAGTGCAGCAGAAAAGGGAGGAGCGAGCGGGAGCGAGACGACCGATGTGCGCATGTGCATGGAAACGTACTCGCTTGTCTTTCTGTGGCCGTCTCACTTCACTTAGCATAATGTTTTCAAGGTTCTTCCCTGTTGCAGCATGTGTCAGATTACCTTTAATTTATCTTTCTTTCTTTTTTTTTTTCTTTTTTTAAAGCATTAGGTAGCTAGACATGGTAATGTACCTATAATCATAGGACTCTGGGAAACTGAGGCAGGAGACTTGCATGTGCATGTCTCTGGTATCAGACTGGGAAGTTTAGAGACTTAGCAAGATCTTGTTTCAAAGTGTGAAGGGCCTGAGTTCTATCCCTAGTACCCCAGTATGTTTTTTATTGGGTTTAACACACACACACACACACACACACACACACACACACACACACACACACATATTCACTTTAGCCATTGTAAATATAGAGTTCTGTAGTATTACGTGTATCCAAAACCTTGTGCTGTCATCATTGCCACCATTTCCAGAGCTCTCTTCATCTTGAAGGTCTGTACCCATTACCATTCCACACTCCGCCTTCATGATTTTGTCTCCTTGAACTCTGTCTACTGAACTATTTCCTAGAAGTACTAATATTTTTGAACTGGCTCCTTTCACTTGCCATAATGTCCTCAAGACTCCTCTATGCTGAAGTGTGTGTCAGAATTTCCTGGGTTTTTACAGGTGAGTAATATTCCACGGGGGGTAGACAGATCAAGCCCGATCCACCTGCAGATGGACACTTGGGCTGCTTCTTCATTTCAGCCGCTTGGGACAATGTTGCGATACACACGCTTGTGCAGGTGTCTTTCTAAGGCCTGTTTTCCATGGAGGGAGAAGGTTTGTGTACTCTGAAGTGAACCGTCTGGGTCACATGGCAATTCTTTGGTGTTTTGGTTTTTGAGAGACTGCCACTTGGTTTTTCCACAATGGCAGCACTTTTTCACAGCTGTTATGATTTAAGTCTGCAATGTCCTCCAGAGGTCTCTTGTGCTCAGAGGTGGGGCTTTCAGAGGCGGACTGGATGGTGGGGGCAAGGCTCACCAAGGGTTAATCAAAGTGTGTTGTTGGAGGGGGCCAAGAGGATGGCTCAGTAGAACAAGTGCTTGTCTGGCAAGCGCAAGCGCAAGCTCAAGGGCCCGAGTTCAATCCCTGGTTCTGCTCCCCCCAAAAAACAAAGTGTGTTGTTGGAGATGGGGTCTGTTTGGGAGTGCTGTGTCCCTGGGAAGATTTATCTCCTTCCCTAGCTCTGTTAGGAATAAGACCTGAGACTCAGTTTGTTGGTCCAGAGAAGAACATGCTCAGACAAAGAGCAATCTTGATGAGGCAGTTTTATTTTTTCTTTTGCAGAAGAAAACATGTATGAGGTAGCGAGTCCATGTGGAGCAAAGGAGCCTTGGCTCTTTCTTAAAAATTAATTTTATTGAGAAACAAATAGCAATGAGACAGTTTCAAAACCAATTAGTAGGACAGTTTCAGTAATTAATACATTGCATATTGTCTTCATAGTAGTTATTCATAGTACAAGATGCAGACATGATATCCTGTCCACAAACACTATCTAATATCCTGTCCACAAACACTATAAGTACAAATCTTTCTTCTCACTGAGTTAAGAGAAAGTAGCTGTATATCTATCCTATTTTGTATATAAGGATACAAAATGGTCTTTCCTTTATATCCCCCTTTTTGGCTTTGTTTTCTCATAGATGGGTATTCCATTGCCATTTAAATACTGTAGGTGTGTGAATTCAGCAAAATAATCCAATATAGTCCAGTAGTCCATGATAGTAGTGGGTTATCCATAGGGTTGGCAGTGTCAGAGGTTGTTGACTTGAGCCTTTTACAGCTCAGCATATTATATGGCTTTACTTTTTATACCTCATTTTTATACTTTTCTGCTGGATGGTTAAGACCAAGATAAAGCAAGATCTATGTAACAAGAAATGTAACTTTTGTATCTGAAGGTCAGTCTTTATGGAACAAAGGAGCCTCGGTTCTTTTATCATAATGAGTGTCTGACTTCTTCCCCATTGGCTGGGTAGAAGGTTCTCAGTCTGTCCTGATTGGATAACTCAGATAGCAGGGTGAGGAATCAGAAAAATCACTGAGGAGAAAGAGGAGCAGGAGGAGGAGGAGGAAGAGGAGGAAAGGGTGCAGAGTAAAGGAGAAACATAGAGACTAGACAGTCCTTGGTTCCTGATAAGCTGTCCTGGGTTTATAGCTGTGCTCTCAGGGTTTGAACTGGGCAGGCAACTTTGTGACTGATGTGTGTGAGAAAGGCTGTTCAAGGTGAGCCCAAGCTGGAGATAGGGACAACCCCACTTGATAGAAAAGACAGAGCTTGTTGATTTTCGCAGCTCTCACTTCTCTGTGTTTCCAGGCTGCCACCCGGTGAACACCTTTGCTCCCCTGTGATATTTTCCCTTAGAGACCCATTCACCAAAGCCCTCTCCTCTTCTAAGTTGTGGGTACTGGGCACTGCGTCCCAGCACTGCAAAGCTGACTAATAGGACATTCCAGCAGCAAAAGGCTTCCAATTTCTGCACATGCTCACCAGCACAGTATTTTGGGGATTGATTTCTTTGTTATTCATCGCTAGGGGTGCAACCCAGGACTTCACACATGGTAGGCAAGGACACTACCCTGAGCTACGCCCTAATTGTTTTTATTTTTAATTTTGAAGCAGAGCCTCACTAAGTTGTCTAAGCTGGCCTCAAACTTGCAGTCCCCTTGTCTCTGTTTTCCAAAAGCATATGTGTGCCGTCACACCTGGCTATTTCCTGTTTTTGATTTTGTTCTGTTCTGTTATTTTAAACAGAAATGAGAGAGGTGGTATGCCGCTTTCTTTTTCTTAGACAAATAATACGTGCTGGTTTGTGCTGTGAAGAGCCCTCGGCCGCCTCTGTGTAAGCACGAAGCTGCCTCTCTGCTTATGTGGCTGAGGGACAAGGGAGCACCAGGAAGAGGACCCATGGTCAGTGTCCACGCTTGGGGGCCACCTGGCTCCTTACCACACCTCAGGGCATCTGAAGGAGCCATTGTTCCTAGGGATGCCTGACTCATGGGACCCTGATGGAGTCACGGTGCTAAGAGACTGACCCCAGGGTTCTGCGGGCAGCCTTCTGCATGTATGTGAGGTGGAGAGCAGATGCCTGGATCATGACTGAGACCCACCCTGGGCTGGGAACCATGCTGGTGTGGGGCATGTTTGGGTTAGGAAAAGCTTTATTCATAATTGCTATATATAAAACCTATGGGAACCAAAATGAACGAATTGCTGAAATGCGGGGAAGATGCAGGCTAACTTGGGGTTGTCAGCCAGCTTCTGACGGGGGTTCTGGAAATCTCCCCTTCAGTGGTTCTGCTGCCACTGCAGCCAGGCTAGATTCTGCCTGAGAGAGCGCCCAAATTCCCAGAAATACAGCATAGGAGGCACCTAATATTGGAAAGGGGACAGAACCTGCTCATGAGAGATGGCAGTGGGTGGCCTCCCTGAGCCTGGAAGCGGGGGATGCTTCCAGAAATGGCGCCCTTGCCTCCTGGGTCAGCCTCACACACAGCCGGGCTGCTCTCTGGCCTTCCTCTGCCCAGCAAAGCCTCACCCCAGCACTGAAGTGGCCCTACGGACGCCGTCATGGGATGAAAGAACTCTTAGATGACTGGTGGCTCAAAAAGCCTTGGAGTCTATCGTCCGCCTGGCCAGCTTCAGCTCCAGGAAGATGGGGCCACCCTGGGAAGTGGCAAGGCCACATACGTGGGCTGGACATCAGGCAGATTTAAGTCACCTTCCTCAGCCCCATCTCCTCCCCTGAAAAATGCAGAGAACAATAACTGTAACACGTGGTAGAGCAGGTGAGACCCAGGGAGGCCCTGAACAACGTATGCATATGTTTGCACAGTTAGAAGTGAGAACAGCTGGGCAAATGGGCATCAGACATTTGCAACGTGGCCCCAGATGTCTCTGCCCACTCTCTACCCACAGGTCTCTTCTAGAAATTGCACGCAGAGAAAGGATCTCTGTTAATGAGGATTCTGGTTAAAGTTTTAAAATTCACAGCAAGCCCACTCTGCATAATAAAGTGCCAGAAACACAACAATCCTTTAATCTAGAAGAATTAACTGTTGGGCCCAGAAATTCAGAGCATGCCAACAGAATTCTTTCCTTGAGCTGACAGTTTTCAAAAGGCAGTTGATTTTAGACTTCTTTCTACGTGTCAATAAGCCTCCTACAGCTCTGACAAAGGGCAAGATTGTTTTAATGTCTTGGTAAGAACCATGTATGTGGGGTTCTTAATTAATGACAGCTCTTGAATTTCTCCTGCTGAGCAGAACGTGATATATTCTAATCCCCAAGAGATTCAGTGGCAGCTCTGTGGCCTGAGCATTGTTTAGGGCAATATAGGACAAGTTCTCACTCAGCCCCACATATGTTCAGTTTGTGCAGACCCCCTCTCTAAGCTCAGGTTCAGCGCTGTGAGGCAGGAAGTGTGTACAGCCAGCTGAATACACAGATGCTAGACAAAGCCACAGTCGAGTAACTGTGCAGTTGCAAGCCACAGGACAAGTAAATGTGAAGGAGTGGGTCAAAGCGTGTGAAAGAGAAGAAGAGGGAGTGGCTAAGGTCGATGGCAGGGCCTGTGGAAGGTGTTAGGCAAGGAAAATCTCTGTAGGCTGAAAGCTGAAGGATGGTGGGAATGAGCCAGAGGAAAGCAAGGATGCTGGAGCTCCTGGGGGTGAACAACTGCGCCCAAGTCCCCCAGGAGGATATGTCATCAGAGGAGATAGAAACTGTTTCCAAATAGCTGGCAGTGCTGGAGGCGCGATGGCACAAGAGAATTCTCGTCGCCATCATTGTCAGATGAAGCCGAAGCCTCATAGATCCTCCACAGGTGCTCATATACAGCGTGCCACATGCTGCGCCCAGAGGAATACTGACCCCTTTCAGGTCCCAAAGGCTGCCATCCATGGTACAGACTGAGAGGCAGGAAATAGACAGGCGAGGGCACACACCCTGGCTCGTACAACCTGGCTTTTTGCCCCAATTCCCCTTTTAAGGAAGGCAGGGTCTCCAGCCTCTCAATGCAAGAACTTCATTATCCTGGAATTTATATCAGTGGCAGTGAACCTAAGGCATGCATATTGTTTGTTTTTCTTTTAAGACTCTTTTCCTAGACTAAATCCTCAGTTTTGAGGTTTAATTGCAATGCTGACGCTTTGTGATAAGTGGGTTTTGGGTTGCAAGTTGTTTGCACAGCTCTAAAAGGTTTGCCACCCCTATTGGATATCACCTTGCATACTTTATTTTAAATTGGTCTGAGGAGGTATAGGAATAAAATGTGAATTTTTCACTTGATCTGGCTCTGCTTGAGGCACAGGCTGGGAGAGCACACTGGTGTGTGAGAAATATGAAGTTCTCCAGAGCAAGAAGCTGAGGGGGACTGCTGTTGGTCAGGCCCAGCATAGCACTGCTGGCCTCTGTACCGGGTGGACTGAGCAAATCTTCCACAAGCACAAGGAGACCAGAGCCTGAAACAGCTGCATGGGAAAGGCGCCCAGGTCCTGGGTGCCATGAGGACAGTGAGACAGAGAGAAACACAGAGGGTGGAGGCCGAAGGACTGGAAAAGCCTGGCACTGGGAGGAGAGAGAGAAGAGGGGCCGCTGAGGAACCAGACAGGGAGAGACTCGGTGCAGCTCCAGAAGGGCTAGGGATGCCAAGCTCTGGGGTAGGTCAGGACGGAATGAATGATGCTGCCTTGAGCTAACATCTGCAGCACTGGGCATTGTGGGAAACACAACCTAGAGGAAAAGACCCGGGGATGGTGACATCTGGAACCCACAGACCCCAGGGCCAGAGAGAAGGTGCCTGGCCCATGGGTGCTGGGACTCTGTCCTTTCTCACCCTGGACACCACCTGAATCGTGGGCCTGAGAGAACCTGTGAGAGCAGGAGCACAGGTGGGAACAGAAGCGAAGACAAGTGAGAGAGCACCACCGACCACAAGGAGGGCAGACTGGGGAGCCTTTAACTGAGACCTAGAGGAGGAGGAGGCCATGCTAGCATCCTGCAGCCACAGCCTGAGAAGGCCAGACTCTCCCGAACCTGGTGACATCGCCAATGCTGACAGC
>PVKA01019034.1:0-42737 GCA_004027165.1 Ctenomys sociabilis | reverse complement strand
ACACACACACACACACACACACACACACACACACACACACACACACACACACACACACCTTTCCTGAGCTATGGGAATAGGCCAGAATGCTAAGATGAAAGGACTAGCAAAGGAACATGGAGACATTAAATGATATCGAAATTCAGTCTTGCTGGTATAATCAACCCTGTCATTATCTGTATTTATTCTTTGTCTTATTATATTTTATTTTCTTTTCCTTTCCCTGTTTCACTTTAAAAAGTAAGTCCCATAAACAAATAAGTCAAGGCCCCAAACCTTCAATAGTTTTTGTCATGTTTGGAGAGATTTTACCCACAAACCCATTCTGTGACACAAATTTGGACAGAGAAGACTGAAAATCAGAGACAACTAGAAGATGATGCATTATGAATTGCTATGAAAACAGCACATCTACTCCCTTTTTTCTTATGATTACTTACCATTTGAATGAACTGCAAAGAGAGGCATGGCTGGATTGTTTTTGTATTTTTAGGGAAGGATCTACTGGGTGCTCAGGGTCTCACTACTAGATTGGACTCCTAGTGATCTGCCTGTTTACAGCCTCCCAAGAGCTAGGATTACGGGCACATGCAACAACACCCAGTCTCAATTGCCATCTCAGCACATTCTAGGTTTGGCCGGCATAGCAGGCCTGGGACTCGAACTCCTGGCTCCTGCATCTGCTTGTAGGCACTTCAATCTGCTGAGTAATTTGGGCTGCCCTATTTTTTATTTTTTATTTTTTGCATTTAGGACAGGGTATACAGTGTGTACAGGGTCTCACTGCATAGATCAGACTATAGTGATTCTCCTATTTACAGCTTCCCAAGTGCTGGGATTACAGGTGTGCACCACCACCCCCAGTCTCAATCCCCATCTCAGGGCGCCCCACAGGCAGGGCTGGCATAGTAGGCCTGAGGATCAAACTCCTGGCCCCTACACCTGCTTGCAGGCTCTTTACTCTGCTGAGCTATTTGGTCAGCCCTCGCATTGCTGTTTTACCCCTAAAATAATTTAGCTGACCAGGTTATTGGGAAAATTACCCCATTACTTTATTTAAAATTTGATGTGGCAGCTTTACTCACCATATGACATGAAGTTAAAGAAAGTTTATCTTTTTTTTTTTTTTTCTGAGGAACTGAGCATTGAACTCAGGCCCTTGCGCTTGCCAGGCAAGTGCTTATTCTACTGAGCTATCTCCCCGACCCCCAAGAAAGCTTATCGTGATCTTGGCCTAGACCTACAATCTCTTTAGGACTACTTCCCTAGTCCACATTGACGGGATTTAAACAGTGAGTGCTTTCTGCAAATATGTGCACAGTTCCACGAGCAATCCTTAGTGCCTTGATTTGGATTTTATGTCTTCGTTTGCAGGAAGCCTTTGCCCTTATAAATGAGCCTGAGGCCCTTTGCCACAGTGGTTGGAGTACTCTCATGCTAATGTTGTTTTGATGATGATTGAAGCATTAAAAAAGTTGTTCTTTATTTTCAATCTTTGCATTGCCTCGTTTCCTAAATTTAATTTACTTAGATGTGCTTAGTAAAATGGGGCAGCACAATCGTTTTTTGTTTCTGCTTAATTAATTCTTTTTGAATAACTCTACTAAAAGTAGATTTTACTTTCTGCATTTCCTTTCCTTTACCTTGTAATAATGATAATGATAATAATAATAATAATAGTGGAGATTTATTAAGTGCCTAATGTATGATACTTAGTTTTACATAATTATCTCATTTAATTTTCCCAGCTGCCCTATGAGGTCTGTGCTGTAATTATCACCACTTTATATATGAGGAAACTCATTGATGCCGTAGCTTCTTCCAGGCCACGATGTGATATAGATTTCCTGGTTCTTAGTGTACTTAGGTAGGGCAAAATGAAATAGTAGTATTTGTGGTCCTTATGAAGAAAAATGAGATAGAATTCAAATTTTTAAAATATCTGTGATACTTTTATGTGCAAACTTTGAGTTCTGTGTTCTTCGTAGAATTCTACTATGACTGTAAGCTATTACAGGAAATGCTTAGGCATTGTCCAGATTTTTTCTGTACGTTGGGTGATTCTAGTTTTCCCCAAGGCACCAATGACTTTGAATGAAAACAACTCCTCAGAATGCAACAACATTGTTCTTTTACTGGAAACTGCCTATTCTACAACTTGAACTCTTTTTCAGACAGGGAGAATAGTGTTCAAGCAGTAAAAATCCTTTCACATACAAAACACCATGGAGCTCTTGCTTGTATAGTTTGATTCATCAGAGAGCTCTTTGGCTTCTTGCTTGAAGCTATTATTCTGAATTAATGCATGTCCTTTACAAGCTTTCTAGCAAGGGAAACAGATAAAACAGTTAAATAGTTAAAGAGAAAGACTGGGGAAGACTGTTAGGGACAGGTGCATGTGCATGTGAACAGAAAGAAGAAACTAGTGACAATAAGGCTGGAAGACGTAAAAAGAGGCTGAGCAACACAGTAAATGTTGTGACTGGGTATTTACAAATGATTGTATTCCTACATGCCTTAGTAGTCCATATGACATAGTACTGCTAACAGATGATGTGCCTAATGCTAGTTGTGAATCAGTAAGTAAAGGTCAAGTTATGCTCATCTCCTTTTTCCTAATATTTCCATTTTATAAGACCAAAATGGTTTTTTTGTGCCTATAAGCAATAGAAGAACTAGCATGGCAATTATCTATAATGCTAACACTGAGAAGGCTGAGGCAGAAAGACCACACATTCTAGGTCAATTTGGACAGTTTAGCAAGACCTTGCCTCAACAAAAAAGAGGGCTTGAGCTAGGGATGTAGCTTAACAATCCTTGGGTTCAGTCCTCAGTACCAGAATACAAAAAAAAAAAAAAAAAAGAAAAACTTCTGGGCTTAGAATCAGATAATCCAAATCCTAATTCTACATGCACACTTAGGAGCTTTCTGGTTTGGGGTGGTGATTTAAACTCTAAAGCGTCAGTTTTCTTATCTGTAAAATGGGGATAAAATTCCAGTCCTGATTATCTCTTGGAGATGATGTATGTGAAAATATCCTGAAACCTATAAGATGCTATATACAAGAATCATCTAGGCAGCTCATTTATGTGGTTCATTTTACTGCAGGTAGTGCCAGATCAATGAAGCATTCTCATATAGACATTAAACTAGACAAGATGGGAGTTTATGATACACTTCAACAACTTTTACAATATACCAATGATGCACATATACACATAGCTCCAGTGCACAGGTAAGAAGAGTATTGAGGAAAATGACCTTGTGGAAAAGGGATCCAGTTTATGCACTCGTGGGTATGAAGTTTACTGTTTGAAATGCCAACAGTGCCAGAAGCACAATCTCTTTTTAGCTTCCAGAATATTCTCTTCCAGCTGTGTCTGGTGCATTTTATACACAAATAAGCTGTTAGGTCAGGAAGAGTGGTATGGGTTCAGGTCATGCTTGAATTTTGTATTTTCTGGTCAAATCTGTCATGACAGAGAGAATGAAAAGGTGTGTCTAAGTTTAGGGTACACCTACAGCCAGTACTGCAAAGCTTGCATTCTTCCCTCTGCTTATAGAGGACATGAAAATAGTTGCCTCTAGATGGGAAGGAAGGAGGCTATTCCACTGGTTCTGTTGCTTTTCCCCTTGCTTTCTGTTCCCATTTACTCTTGGCAGTTCTTCTATTCTTTCCTGTCAGATTCCTATCTCTCCCACTCTCCCTAAATAAAATTAACCTTGTTGAGAATACCCTTCTCTATCAGCTCAAAGCAATTTTTTCCAGTTATTTCTGCTTGAAATAACTGTTTGGGGACATTATTCAAGCAGAGTATTTTTCCTTCACAGTTAATATGTAGCTAAATAATTGTTTGAATGTTGATAAACATGTTTTTGTCATTCAATCATTTGTTAATGTAGGTTTTGTAATGCTGTGGGGTTTAAAGTAAGTACTGAGCAATTGCTCTCCATTTCACAATTTGTCCCCCTGAGTGGCCTGACAGTTTTCCTGCCCAAGCTTCCGTTGAGTCTTGAGTCGAAGACTCGCAAGACCAGCCATTCTGCCACCACCTCCCTTTTTTTTTGAAATGAATGTGCAGGAGAGGATAAATACATTGATGTCTAATCAGGGCTTAATTCATTTGCCAGGGCTAAGTACAAGAAATTCATCTGAACAAAAGAATTTTAGAGACATAAACCATGACCACAAGTGAGGGTATATATCCTCCAACAATGTAAATTATTATTAATCAAACCACTCATCTGTGCAGCAAAACTCTCGTTATCCCATTATAAAAGGGTAAATTTCTCATCAGAGCCCAGAAGATGCTGGCTTTAATTAGTGAAATTTATGGTGCTGACTCAAAGAGATATTTTGGTTACAAAGTTTTTAAAAAATGCAATTATTAGTGCTATTGGAAAAACAACTGGCAACAGTGTTTAAAGTCATTGCAGTTTTGAACTGAGAACTTTTGGGTTCAGTAACAAGTTTTAAAATTCTATGACTTTAACTGAGCTAGAGGTTGGGGGAAGTTTGAGATCTTTCCTGTGTCCGCTTATTGATTTAGAAAAGTCAGCGATTAAGCTGAAAAGTGTTTAATGAAAAGAGCTTAGAAAATGATTCTGTGTGTGGGCAGAGACTGGTGTGGAGCCAGCCATGAGGTGACAGGATTATGCAGATATAGATGAACTCTTTACCCCAACCCGTGGCCCTTAATTCAGTAGGGGCTGTGAACCTTGCTGCCTGTCTCTCTTATTAGTGGACACAAGCAGGCAAATTAAAGGACATTATCGCTGCTTTCTAGAAGCTTCCAGGAAGAATAGCCCTCTTGCTTAGAGTGATCATTCCTCCCCCTCCCCCAGTGGGGTTTGTTTACTTTCTGAAAACATATGTTCATCCTCCTCTTTCTGTTTCATTGAGTTGCAGTACCTGATATGGGAGTACTGAAGCATATGTTTGAGAGATCTGAATTCTCCTGTCAGTAGAGTGGAGGGAGAAACAATTTTCCTCTTAGCTGGAAGTGTTAATGTTGAAATTAAAAACACCTTTCCTTCATCGACCCTGAAATACTTCTAGGAACTGTGATATGAACTTCCACTTTTTTCTCCCAAGCCATCTTTCAGTCAATCTCTGAACCTTGTTTCTTTCTTTCTTTCTTTTTTTTTTTTTTTTTTTTTTTTTTTTTTTTTTTTTTTGTCTTTTTGAGACAGGGTCTCACGACGCAGTTCAGGCTGGCCTTAAGCTCACTTTGTAGCTCAGGCTGGTCTCAAACTCACAACAATCCTCCTGCCTCAGTCTCCCGAGTGCTGGGATTACAGGCATGCGCCACCACGCCTGGCTTTGAACTTTGTTTCTTCAATCATATTTCCTTGTATCTATTGCCTACATTCCTCCATCCTCTCATTTATCACATGGTGGGGTCTTCTGATTTCCGTTTCAGGCCCCATCGGCTCCTATCTAGACCCTCAGGAACAGCACAGATGAGTTCCATGCATTCTGTCTCCTTTGCTCTTCAGTTCAGCAATGGAGAACACTCTCATTTGGACTGGGTTCAAGTGAATCCAGGTCGGGGTAGGCTATCTGGTGTGGAAAAAAGTTCAGAGTTTGAATGAGGATCGGACAGCTCCTTTCTGAACATGTATTATTAAATTGAAAAGGAATGAAAGTTCACTGTTCTAAAGTGGTTATTTGTATTATTGTTTTAAAAATTTACTCATCATGGTAATCCCATGAAGTTGGTATATTTATAGCCCCATTTCATTGCTGAGGCAGTGGAAACTTAGAGAGATTAAGTAAGTTTTCTAAAGTAATCCAGCTAACAGATGGCATCAACAGGAATAAGACCCAGGAAGGATTAGCTCTGTCACCTGTGCCCTTACCTACCATGTTTTATGCAGTTTGTATATTTTACTTCATGGTTGTGGCCAGTCTCCTCAAGTCTAGCTTTCTTTCAAGGGAAGCCTATTGTACTCTAGCTAGAAAACATTTGCTGAGCAACTTCCTGACACATCTGAAGGCAGGTATTTTGGACATTCAAAGATGAAATCTCTATCTTACCTACCTTCAAATACTTCAGAATACAGAAATGAGACATTTTTACATGGTTATTGTAGGCTCAAAGCCTAGTAAGGGAAATACTGTAAAGAAAACTTAAGCCATTTTCAATAGAGAGTAAAGGTAGATCCAGGTTTTGTTGAAGCTAAAAGCTTATAGAAGTGGGGGCCCTTTCAAGCAAAGAAAGATAGGGCTGTGGAGATAGCTTGGTTGTCTAAGCATCTGACTGGCAAGCACAAGGACCTGTGTTTGATCCCTGGTACCACATGCTGTATTACCCCAGAAGCCCAACTGTGCCATGCTGACCACTGAAACTAGGTGTGATGGTGCATGCCTGTAATCCCAGTGCTGAAGAGGCTGAGACAGGAGGATCACTATGAGTCTGAACTGCATAGCAAGACCCTAGATCAAGTAAATAAATTCATTATGGAAAGGAAGACAAAATTAAAAATACGCAATGCCTGTGGCTCTTCTTTGAGGCAGTGTAAGACCCTGGAGCTTATGTTTCATTAGTTCCACAGGAACTCTACCTCTGCAAGTGAGTGTGGGGTTAGAGAGCATTCTTTCTAACTAGAGGGTAGACAGTCTTGGAAGAGGTTGCCTGTATGAATTCTTCTGACAGATGTGGCTCTTGATCAAAGAGAAGGGCATGTAAGGGAGTTAGGTAAATCAGTGTACATAATTTCATCAGTTAAATTCGTACTCACATTATTCAGTCATTCTGGACTCCTGGCTAGTTGTATCACTTCCCACTCAGTCTTCTCGCTTTACAAGAGCTTTATTTTTTGTTTTTGGTGCCGAGAACTGAACCCAGGGCTTCCAGCGTGCTAGGCAAGCATTGCACCACTGAGCCAAATCCCCAGCCTCTCAGCCTTTTCTCTTGGGCTACTGTCTTCCTTTTCTGTCAAGGGCAAGTCACTTCTTTCTGAACCATGAGGGTTAAACCAGTTGTAAGATGTGAGGAACTTGGCTATTTGATCGGCCATAGTAATCACATGTATGGTAGCCACTGCTTTAATTGTTTCTTCTTGTACTTTTATAAACATAATTGTATATGACATAGATCTTTGCTGGGTAGAATGCCACGTAACTGGTAATACACATTTTAAATACTTTTTATGTTTTGACATAATTATATTTAACATGAAAATGCTCTAACATACCTACTCATTATTCCAAACATTGAGATAACCTCCTGTAATACTTTGGTGAGTTCTTCCTTTTCTCTGTGTGCATGTGTATATTTAAGACTAAACAATGTACAGGTTCTCAGTGTCCCCAAGTGGTTTGAATGAGTTAATGGGATCTAACTACAAAGATATACTCTGATTCACTGAGTTGTGTTAGGAGAGAGGGAGAACAAAAGTAGTCAAAGGAAATTGGAATGCTTATAATACTTCCCTCCTTTGCTTGAAGTTCTGGACCTGGTTAACTAAAATATCATCATTGCATTAGATCAGCATCCACTCAATTCCATCTCCTGAAAAACTGCTTTTCCTTTCTAGGACTTCAGGTGTAAGTATGCCTATTTCATTAATATGAGTTTTGTTATAAAATGAGATCTCTGGGGGGTAGATTTGTAGATAGGGCTGTGTCTACTCTCAGAACCACTGTCATGTAAGGACAAACAAGAAATGTTTGAATGAAGCTGCATACACTTCCACAAAATTAAAATATGCAGTATTTGTAAAAGTAGATCTCTAACTATTCCCTGTAACAGATATTACTATGACCAAACAGAAAGCTGGAACCTGTTGCCTATAGCATTTATTTCTGTTTTATTTTTTTTTTTTCAGTACTGGGAGATCAAACCCAGTGCCTTCTGTTTACTAGACAAGCACTGTACTATCAAGCTAGTTCCCCTACTTCCCAAGTTTTAAAGCATACTCAAATGCAAGACCATAAATGGCTAGCTAGCAGATTGATGCTTTTCTGTTGAGATGGAATCTCTTATATCTTCCTGAGAGTTGGTCTCTGCTACTGGCTAACCACTCTGAGGCTTACTGGTTGTCCATTTTTCAAAGAGCATGGTGAACAAAATTCAGCTCCACATATTTGCATATTGTAGCCAAGAATTATGTGAATGTCAGCATGTATATATATGATCTTGTGCATTCTACCGTCCATCCACAATAACCAAAATGGAACATACTTGGTTTTTATATTCCTTCTAAAAGGATATATATCCCACAAAGAAACTGAATTTGGTTGAGTACAGTGACATATGCCTATAACACCCGCATACTCAGAAGACTGAGGCAAGAAGGTAGTCAGCTTAGGCCAGCCTGGGTAACTGACTGAGATTCTACCTCAAAATAAAAAATTTAAAAAGGGACGGAGGTATAACTCAGTATGTCTTGGGGTCAATCTTTAATATTACAATGAAAAAAAAAGGAAGGGAGGGTGGAAGGAATGAATACTTTAAGATACATTAGGTACACATACCTACTCCATAAAACAAATGTAAACATTGTGGACTACAAACATGTACTATCGAAAGTGCTGACCAGATAGCTTAGCGGACTAAAGCTCCTGCATTGGCAAGCTGGGGTTTGATCCCTAGCTTGCTGTGCCAGCCCTGCCCCCCTGGTCCTGCAGATGCAGCAATCGACATTGGACGTGGTGGCACACGCCTGTAATCCCAGTGCTTGGGAGGCTGAAAAATAGGAGAATTACTGAGTCTGATCCATGTTGTGAGATCCTGTACACCCTGTCCTAAATTAATTTTTTAAAAGTACTAATAAAAAATAAACATCAAAAAAAGAAAAAGAAATTTAGTACCTTAGGCAATTTGACTCCATGCTGAATAGCAGAGTTCTTGACCCAAAAAGCTGAATTATAAGATGGCTAAATTCCAACTTCTGTGTATTTTCTCTTGCATTGCTATGGTTAGTGTTGTCTTTCAACATGGTGGCGAATCCCTCTAATTTGAGGATCATTCATACAACCTTACCTTTCCCTGGATAGAGTTTTGTGTTTGATATTATGGCAGAACAACAAATGATAGAACATACAGCCTGTGGAGTTAAAACGATCTTGAAATCAATTACTTTTGCTGTGACTAGTTACATAATTCCCTTTCACAAAATAAGAATAGTAATTATGTCCTTATACAGTTGTGAAAATGAGTCAAAGTTATGTCAAGCAATTACTATATTCCTTGTTATATAGTAAGTGCTTAACGAATAATATCTGTTGCTACTCTGAAAATAAAGAGTGTTCTCATTTATTTTCAAATTTATTTACAATAGCACTTCCTTGGAGAGTCACATGAAGAGAAAACTTTCTTTCAAGCTCTCACAGAGAGCAAACTGGTCAAGCATTGGCCATGACTCATCCACATGGATGACACAGACAAAGGAACTACAGAATAATGTACAGGACTACAAGATAAACCCTGAGAGGACTTCAATGACCATATAGGAAATATAAAGTTCATGTGTTGGTATATAAGTCTTGATCAACCTAGGTCTTAACCATCCAGCAGAAAAGTATAAAAATGAAGTATACATCATGGGGCCATAATATTAAGCTGAGCTGTGGATGGCTATGGTTGACAATTTCTTTGAATAACTCACTATTGTTGTGGAATGCTGGACTGTGTTGGATTGTGGTGTCGAGTTCAAGTACCTAAGTTAGTTGAATGTCAATGGACTGCCCACCTTTCACAGGTGTAGACAAAGGAAGGAGTGTAGAAAGAAAATAACATGATGTGTGTGTATAGACAGTACAGTTGGGATAGATAACGCTGTGCTTCTGCATAATTCTATGAGAGGCAAGATCTGCACTAATGGTGGTTGGACAGGATATTATGTCGGCTTCTAGTACTACGGTCATCCACTAGGAAAATAGTTATTGAATTTTTGATATAATTCAGGTATAAAAAATAAGTAAGCAGCTACACTCTTAATTCACTGATAAGAGATATCTGCTAAAATAATATCTGTAAATATAATATCATGTATGCACCTTGTTCAATACCAAAACATTATGAAAAGAGTTTGTAACGTATTAATTTATTGAATCTGTATTGTTAAGGTGTCTTGAAACTGTCTCATTGACATTTGTAGTTCAATAAAAAAAAACAAAAAACAATAGCACTTCCTTGATCAACTGTAATAATTTGGAATTTGATCCACGTATAGGAATTTGATCAGAATAGCTAAGACTATAATATAGACTCAAGTTGATGAAAGTACTTGTCTAATAAATGCACAAGGTAAACAAAATTGTAGTGGGGAATTCCAGGAGCATTGGTGTGTATATGTAATCCAACCTACTTTTGAGGCTGAGGCAGGAAGATTACAAGTTTGTGGCCAACCTTGCAACTTAGCGAGACTCTATCTCAAAATAAAAAATAGAAAGGGCCAGGGATGTAGCTTTCAGTAGTAAAGTATCTCTGGGTTTGGTCCTAGTACCAAAAAACTTAGAGAGGAATCATTAATTTAGTTTTAGGAGACTATCTTTAAATGCAGTTTTCAGGGTATATTAGGAAATCAAAATCAATAGGCTCATTATAAAATATTATCTATTCCTTAAGGCAGGTTTCTAGACACCTATTCGTTCCTTACTACTATAAGCCCTTGAAAGTATTACAGCAAATTTATTCACCTATTCTTTTCAAAAAACCTTTTATTACATAAATAAGTACTATATTTTTATTAAATAAATTGAAAAAAAGAAATAAAAAACTGGAAAATAAGATGATCTTGGTTTTTTCCAACAGGGTATAACCAATATGAATATTTTTGAATTCAATTTTGAATAATTTTTCTTGCTACAGGGTTATGTTTTTCTTTTTTGCAAAATAGATTAGTCTGCCTTTTCTTGTAATACATTAATAATTATCTTTCCATGTCAATAACATATTTTTGTAATATAATAATAGTAGTTAGGAGCTATCTTGTACTTAGCAATGTGGATTTCTCATGTTATTAATCCAACCCCTCTATTGATGGAAATTGTGGTTGCTTTCCATAAACCACAATGAGATAAGCGGTGCACATCCTTAAGGATTAAGGATTAATTAATTTAAATCTTTATTTCCTTAGAACAAATTTCTGGTACCAGAATTGTTCAGTCAGAGGATATGTAGTTTTTGAAGTTTCTCACGTTTATTTCTTATTTCATTTACATAAAGTTTGTACCTATTTTTACATTCACTACCAATGTATGGGTTCCCATTGTCCTAACCATTTATCATTTGCTATTTTAAAACAGCCCTTCTGGGCATGATAGTGAATTCTGGTAAGTGCAGTACTTGAGGTACTGAGGCAGGAGGTTCACCATGAATTTCAGGCCAATCAGGGCTACAAAGTAGTTCAAAGCCATCCTGAATTGCATAGTGAATCCTTGTCTCAAAAAGAAAGTCCCAATTTGGGTGAAAATACAGTAATCTGTGGTTGCTAAGGGAATTTGTTGATGTATACACTTTATTTTGTCGTTTTTCTCATTAATAGTCTTTCATCATTAAAAATTAGGTATCCATTTTTTCTCATGACATTTTATTTGCTATTCATTTTTAAGAACTCTTTATATATTCAGGTTGCTAGCTTTGTTTGTTATAAATTGCTTTTGACTGATTTGTTAATTCAACTTTTCACTCTTTAAAGGTGCTTAAAAACACCTTGTGTCAAATGCTTTTGTATTATCTTCCTTTGATTTTCAATATGCTATTGCTTTAATCATTAATATTATCTTTAACATGAATAAACAATGTATTCTATTTCCTGTTCTGACACCTGCTGGGTGGAAATGGGTAAGTAACTTAAGGTGTCTGAATTTAATTTCTTGTGTGCAAGATGGTAATGCCTGACTTGCCAACCTGCCCAAGCTTTTTAAGGATCGAAAGAGGTAAGGCATATGACAATGCTTTGAGCATCTGATATGGTTATGGTAGTTGTTCTTTAGTTGTCTCCTAACACTGACTACCACTCTGAATGAGTTCATATCTATTGTACTGACGTTAACACTGCATTTCCTCCTCCTCAATCTAAAGCCTTCGTGGCCATTTTAACAGAAAGACTGTTGGCCTAGAAAGACAACACAGTATGAACTGGAAAGATGTTTTAATGGTGATGAAATGCAGCCTGCCGCCACTGATCTGCTTGCCCAAAGTGTGTATTTTGGGCATCCTTCCCATCCCCCCAGGGAAAGTGGGCCTTGGAACTATTCTTTGATGTTGTAGTGCATCTGTTTACTTCTGTACACCCCAGCCCATGAAAGGCAGTTTAAGAAAAAGTCACTGACTAACACGAGAAAGTGCCTATGTTTATCCAATAGAACTATAGGTGAGGGAAAAACCCAAAGCCTTCTGTCCACACTTGTATTCTTTGAGGATGGGAAAAACAGTACTTTTTCTAGAAGTTAACATTTGAAACAGATATACTAGCCTATCAGATAAATCAGTGCCTTAACACTATTTTGTGGTACACATTCTTCAAAGAGATTTTTTTTATTGGGAAGACCTTCTTTTATTGTGAGATGAGCATAACTGTCCTTCTCTAAAAACCAGATTTAAAAAATGATGCAGAAAAACCAATTAAAGTATCTCATGCATCAAAGTAATCATTAGTGGAAAAACAAAAGCATGTTCTTTCTGGCAGTCCCTGCCAGATGCTTGAAGTGGCTTACAGTGGAAGAAATCTAAATGACATCCATATTATATCAAATGTAAGCTTGAAAGTTTGAGTTCTTGTTTTGATGGGAAGAGAAGATAACATATGCCCATAAACATGAAATTGTTTTGAAGGTCAGGGACCTCTGAAAAGTTGGTGAGTTTAGACATTTGAACTTATTTGGGTTACTTAAAAGAAAGAGAAACAAGTTTAAGTAAGTAATGAAAAGTCTTCTATTTACTGGACTTCCTTAATCTTCACAGGGGTTAGATATTACCTCCCTGATGTTTTCACATATGGATTCTGGGCCTAAGAGCTATTAAGCAATTTGCCTAAGGCCAAGTAACCAGGTTAGTGGTAGCATTAAGGTTTTAACTTCAAAGTCATTGACCTTTTCATTAAGCTACATTGTGTATTGTCTTCTAGAGTTAGAAGATAAAAATCAGATTTTATGTCTAATTAAAATGGTTATAGAAGATTTTGAGAAATAGAAAGTACTGTTGGGAAACTACGGTAATGGAGAAATAAACAAAATATCCCAAGAATGGCCCTAAACTTTTATTTGGCAGAAAGCTTCACATTCCATTGACGTGAAACAGTTCTCTGTAGGGACATACTAGGGTAAGTTAATTGTTCTCTGAGTAGTCTATGGCACTGTGGCAGCCTTTCCTATTGTCCCATGAAGAACTGTACGCACACCCATCTGAGTTCATTTTAGTACTTTTCAGCGTCACATGTAAAGGGGCTGCTACCTTGACAAACACAATCTGGACAGATGTTATTATTTTGCACTACATTTAATTTCTTCCTGCCAAAGATTTAGACTTCTTTTCCCTGATAAAGATCAGGGGAAATTGTCTGGTATTTACAAAATCCCATCCAGGCGTATCTGTTACAATGTTCACTTAGCAAACTTTATTAGATTATTAGGGCTTTAAACCCTTGGGCTCTTTCGTTATTGAAATTAAAAAAAGAAAAACCCAAACATCTTCAACAAATTTAAGTGGTATAATTAGACCCTGGACTTGTCTTACAGGCATTTTAGAATTATGAAAATGATTTAAATGGTATTTGCTTCCTGAGAAACTTGCCGACATTGACAGGGATGAAAGGAAAGAGGTTACGCTTCTTTGGTCTCCTGAGTAAATGGGAAAAGTGATACCTGGAACTGAAATAAATTTGCTGTGTTTGTATGGTGAAATTACTCCCATAAGTAGTTAGCCACACCACACCATGCCTCTCTTTCTTGGCCTAGTTAAAAATGCAGGTACTACAATATTAGAGGACCATGTGGCTCTGTCATTTTTTCACTCATGAAGTACTACTTTCCTAGCTCATGAGGTACCACTTAGTATAACACTGAACTAAAATCCAAAAATGTTCTTTTCTGCCTATGCACATTATAGTAGACATATACAGAAGACAGTAATAGAAATATCCAATAATTTCAATGTATAATCTACTATGATTCCTATACACTGCACTTTTCCATTAAGAGGTTCCAGTATGCTTTGTGTATAATGATTCTATTTTCAAGCATTTTTGGTTGAAAGTTGGTGGATCTGTTGAGTGACTATAGACAGGGGAGGCTTGAGATGGTAGTCTGACTTAATCCAAATCAAGGTCCAGTAGTGGATATGGACCTTTAGCCAATAAGATGAACATGAGAGGAAGCAGCTAAAAAATAGCAGTGTAATCAAGCTTATTTGTTTTGGGTAGAGTAGCTATTAACCCTCCTGTGTGTAGTAATCCATTTTTGGAATGCTCATAGCAATGAAACATACTACATTTTTTTCTCTTCAAATTTTTGTTCCTAGAACTTTTCTAGTATCATATATGAATTTCATGCAAAAAATTCAAAAAGTTGCAGTCTTTGGCATAAATGGGATAATTCAGGCACCAAAACTCTGGAACATCAAACTTTGCTTTAGAAAGAAAATTGTATAAGAAAATTGAATGGAAGCGTTATTACCCGTACCAGCCTGAGCAGTTTTCTCTGTTGTATGCTTACTTTGTGCCAGACTACGTTTTTAACAAATTGTTAAAGGCCTAGTCCTTTGGAGACTTTTTAGAAATGTCTCACAATTAAGCAGGAGCATATTTGGGCCTTTTCTTACTATTTTGAAGGCAGTCAGTAACTTTTTATATGAAAACTGTGGCAGTGCAAACATATGTTTATACATTAAATATACAGGCAATAAATGCTGAAATGGCAGAAGCAAACCCAAGGCAGGAGGTAAATATTTTGTAAAAATTAATGATCTAGAGTGAACTCTCATTAACTCAGGTTCTGTTAATTTGAATATTGTGATAATGTGACTTGGACTGAAGTCTACTTTCATCGCATTTATGAAGAAAGAATCTGCTAAACAAATTAATAGTGTATATAAGATTGCAAAAAGGCATGTTTAACTTGCTTGAAGGACTTGAGCAAGCCCATTATTTGAGGCTGCTAATTACAAAGAGCCTTGCTTATTAAAGTAAACCTGATAGAACCTCTGCTTGGAAACACTTTATTAGCTGTGGTGAGTTATTCTAAGTATGGAAAAATAATAAAAGGCAGTGCAGTGTTTAAGAGAATGGATTCTGGATTAAATTGACTTGGGACTTGAATCTTGTTACCTAAAGGAGTCTACTTAACCTCTTCAAACCTCAACTTCCTCATCTCTGAATTGGGGCTAATAGAATCTAAATGAGTAGTTGTTAGAAGCAGATGATATAATGCATGTAAAATTTAACTTAGGATGGTGCCTAGTATATAGTAAGTGCTCAGTAAATGTGAGCTGGTGTCTATTCTTTGCAAGTAGAGTACTTGAAAATCACGTTTAATTAACTTAGATCATCCTTTCCTTTATCAATTCAGATTAGTGAAGTGTTCTAGGAAAATATCCTATTTGTTAATCCTTTTCTTTTTGATGATGGGAATTGAGGCCAGGGCCTCATGTATGCTTGGTAAGTGCCCTGCCAACATCCTATGTTGAGCTAACTTCCCAATTTTGAACAAGAAGGCTTCTGGGAACACTACTTAAATAAATTGGCTTATCTCCTCTGTGGGCTGCATGTACACCGAGAGAGCTAATACCATTGCATCTAATGTTTTCAGTTTCCTAGGAGCAAAGTTGCAGTTTAACAGTTGTTATATACTAAATGTAGTTGAACATGAGTTGATGTTGTCAAGGTATTACACAGGCTGAAAAAATGCTAAGAGTTTAGATGTCTGAGTATGTCATTGTAAAATTTTTAGTATTATTCTTCTTAAATTGTCCTATTGATAAAGATACTTTATTATAAAATAATCATTAGTTTTAGAAGAGAAGTTAGTAAATTCTGATAATCTATTACAACGTAAAATTATCCTGAAGAGTGGGGATATAGTCCAGTATTAGAACTATATATGCAGCACATGCAAGGTCTGGGTCTATTACCTAGAAAATCCTGAAACAAGTACCCTGTGTCCCAGTATCCAAGGATGATCATGGTTACCATAAACTGTTTGAATTGTTTGACTATTTTCATGCACACACACACACACACACACACACACACACACACACACACACACACACAGATTTTCTAAAAAATTGGAACCACACTGTGCACATTAGAAGAAATTTTGGAGACTGGTACTGTAGCTTGGTGGTAGGACATTTGCCTAGCATGAATGAAGCTCTGAGTTCAATTCACAACACTGCAAAAAAAAAAAAAAGAAAGAAAAAGAAAAAGAAAAGAAAGAAAGCAAAACAGAAAAAACCAGGCTGGTTGAAAACCAAAGACTGTGCATGTTTCTTTTCGGTATTTTTAGGTGTGGTTTAAAGTAGGCTATTAATTTATGTTCATAAAATGGATTTAAACTTGAAAATTTGGATGCAGTTTAATACCCAAGAGTCTTAGTTCTGTTATATTGATACAAGTAGTAATTCAGCACAAAGAATATGGATATGACTTCAATTATCTTCATAGGTCTATTTGTAATTAAGACTGAATGTATGTGTGCCTGTGTGTGTGCATGCTGGGTGGGAAGTTTTTCTTTTTGTGTGGTCTAGTGACAAGAGTACTGGGCAGGGACCAAAACAGAGATGGTTTATGATTCTGACTCCATTGTGAGTCACTAGATGACCCTGAGCAATTAATGTCACTCCTCTGGGCTTTAATTTTCACATATATAAAATGTGATCATTTTCTACTTGATCATTTCTAGCCTCTTGCATCTCAGAGTTTGTGAATTTTAAAAATCAAACTCTCCTGGCTGGCTAGAAGAACCCTGGGCTCTGTTGATATCTTCCTAGAGAGAAGATCTCAACAGTTTCTTTGGTGCCAGATAGACTAAAGGCTATAACTTTTAGCCTATGGGGCATTTGACTTTGAAAGTGCTAAATTCTCCATTAGGAATAAATGTGGAAGCTCCAGGTTATTTATTGTTAGTTACACTTTCCATTCATAACCCCCATTGTCAAAGGCTCTGTTAACGTAACTGCGTCAATCTGGTTAGCTTTAATCAGTTTACTGATGGCTAAGTCACAAACATATCAAATAGCCAATCATAATGCAGTAGTCCTCTAAAATATGGCTAAATTATTTATTTTGTTATGATGAAAATGTCTAGGCTTTATTGGGCTTTCTTTGAAGAACTTGATTCAGCTTGAAGTCTTGAAGATAAAAGATCACTGATTGTCTCTCAGATTTTTATTCTGCCTTCCTTCAAGGCTTTTCATTTTTCACAAGCTGTTGTTAGTACTTTTAAGTCAAGGTGAGAGAGCTGTGAAATTTTTTATCCTAGGGGTTTAAGTATGTGGGAAAATTTTTTTTGCTTCTGATTTCTTGTCCAGTTCTGTCATGTGGAAGCTGTGTGACCTTGAACTAACCACTTAACCAGACCAAGCTTTATTTTCTTCAACTATATAATGGAAATAATCCTAATCTCAATTGCCTAAATTATGAGAATCTAATAAGATTATGCTTTAGCTGTCATAGAAATGTTAGCTTATGTTATTATGTTATCACTGTTATTTCAGCCCCCTATAAATAGATCTGCTTTGATTTAACAGACAAGTAGAACTCAATTTTGCAATTATGTCTCATGATACATTACCACAGAGAATTTTGTTCTCAAGAGGTCATTAAAGAATTAAAGGATGCAATGAAATTAAAAAAAATTCAACTGAAAAATCCATAATTTTCAAATAAGATTAGAACACTGCAGATTATTAAATACAATGCTGAAATTATAGCTCCAGAGACTGTGAAAGAGAAATAATTCATCTTGCTTCAAAATTTTTTGGAGGTAGGATGGAGAATAGGAGTAAGTAGCCAACAGTGGGAGGTTGTGGCGAAGATAAGAAGCAAAAGACATTTGCAATATAGCTATCCTGCATCATTCTTTCTGTGTCAGTTCATGTATCTATTTCCATCCCCCGTCACTCATCTATTATTCTTTCCTAGACATTTTTAATAGGGACAGTGAGACTATAGTAGAAATATATCTTTGTGCTGCACATACAAGAAAGTTGTATGGCCTCTTTAAGCATCTCTTTTGTCTTCTTGTTTTTCTGAGCCATTCAGAGGTCTGATTACCAGCATAATAGGAAAAAAAGAGATAAATATCTCGCACTGTAGCAAAATACAATGGAAGCAGATTAGAGAATTGAGACACATGGAGGGAGAGCGTTTGAGTACAGTAACATGGTCAGCATTAGGTAGGAAGTATTTCAGGTTTACCTACTGAATTATCTCGTGTACAAGTTGAGTCATGGCTAATTAACTTTTATGTGCTAAGGGAAATTTGCATGTATTGAGCATGTACAGAGAGTGACATTGATTGAAAACTGAAGAGCTAAGCATTTTCTATCCTGACGTAACTGAAGCTCTGCTCCAAGAGGTGATCTTTCAGCACCATTTAGTAGAAAATTCCTTGGAGAAGCCCTCAAATCAGAACACATAGAGTCCAGCTTCACTGTGATTGGTTTTGGCTCAGGGATCTATGATCATTTGTCTGAAGCCCTTAGGGATCTTTCCCCAAATCTATAGGTCAGGAGAGGATTACATGGCCCCATTCCACCTACTTCCAAGTCCTCACTGCCTTTCTTTGTATTGATACTTACCAGAGGAGAAATGATGTGCTTTGGATGGGGTGGGAGATATCTGTGCCTTTCAGTGGGCTGAAAGCAACTTTAGGGTGTGCTTTAAGCTCATCGCTGTATCTCTGTTCCTTCACTGTGTTGCTGACTATATGCCTAGAGCAGACTTTGTGAACAAAGGTGCCTGCAGAACTTTAATTTCTGGCTGAGGAGATGGCTCAGTGGAATAAGCGCTTCCCTGGCCAAAGCAAGGGCCTGAGTTCAATCCCCGGTTCTTCCAGAAAAAAAGAACTTTAGTTTCTCTAAACCTTGTATTCCTCATCTATAAAATGGAATATTTACATATCCAATGCATGTGAGTCAAGTGAATATGAGAATATGTATATAAATTTCCATATTAAGTCAAACTATACTGTATGAACACATATGTAACATTATAAAATAGGAGGCTCTCTTCTTATAGGGAGTTCGGGCACCTTTATCTTTCAAAGGTTCAAAAAGGATGAGTGGACTGATATATTCATCCTGCACAGAGGTCCATGGAGGAATACTCAAAGCCCCAGAAACTGCATGTAAATTGTTTTGTGTACATGGCTTTATTCTGGAAAGAAAATAGTTGAAACCAGATTTGTAGTGAGTTCTGTGTCCACCAAATAGTTAATCATAGGGCTAGATAATCTACAAGTCCACTAGGATCTAATTTGATTCTATGAAAAATCCTAGTCTGAACACATACATTGAAATTTATGATTATTTAATGGACTCAAATAAGTAGTCTCAGTTATTTTAACAGCAATAAGTGCAGGAATCTAAGATTTAATACCATCCATTTGGGTACTGATTGTTGGCTATTCTGCTACTCCTCAGTTTCTGCTTGATTTGAAGGAACAAGTACTATTTTGGATGTTGCCTTGCCCAACTCCTTTCGCAAGCATAGTTATTCTGTTCTCACCCATGTTGTTTTTAAGAGGGGCTGATTTGTGGCCTTCACAATTAGAAACTTTATCCATATGTTTGTCAGCTCAGTACAACAAATAGTCTTTGAAGAAATCAAACAGCATTAAAGGCTAGAGATCAGGAGAGGAATTAGAGGAGCTGCATCATTTAGAATTTCAGCTGTATTTGTTCTGAGCATCACCAGGCTACTGCCTATCATTTAGTTCTCTTGGGAAGTGATATAGTTAAAAATCCTAACTTATGTAGAAATGGCAACTTTATTCACTCAGTTACGTATGATGAGCTTTCTATTTTAGAAGGGGAAATGCAAATATTAGCTTGAGAATATTTGGACAATGTTTATAACAGTGAGTGGAGCAAAGAAGAAAGCAGTCTTCCGGTCTGCTTAAATCCCATTGCTGGCAGTGGGAGAACAGTGCTGTCAGTGTGGGTGAGTTCACCTACATCTTTGCAAGAAGAGCATCCTCCACTCAGTCATTTAGAGCAATACAGTGGGGAACAAGCATGCCAAAGAATGGGAGGCAGAAGGCAGAGTTTTTGTTCTTGGTTCAGTTATGCAGCAGTGTACAGGTCAGTCTTTTCCTGAAATTCGGGCTAGCTGTTTTCTAGAGGCCTCCTTCAGGACTGTTGTCTTCACTGCTAAAAATAATTACAATGATAGCGTAAGTTTCCACTTAATGTCTGCTATAGTTTTGTCTTTTTCTTTTTTTGAATGTGTTTTAGTACAGGATCTACAGGGTCTAACTACACAGCTTGGACTTGTAGTGATTCTCCTGTTTTCAGCCTCACAAACTCTGGGATTATAGGTGCATGCCTCCAAGCCCAGTCTTAAATACCTTCTCAGCATGCCCCGGGGGTGGGGTCTGCACATCAGGCTGGGGATTGAACCCTTGAACACTGTGCTCTGCCTAAGCAGGCCCTTTAGTCCCCTGAGCTTCCTGGCCTGCCCTGTCTGCTATAGGTATGGTGCTCTGCATTTTAAACTAAAATGAATTTAATTTTCCTAATAATTCTGTTAAGTAGAAGTGGTATTATTTTGATTTATGGATATGGAAAGTGGAAGCCAAAGAAGAAAAGCACCTTAATTGAGTACTACTATCTACCTACTACCATCTTGATTTCCTTGTTTCTTAGGTTACCCTCTACTGTGTCCCATAATATCTTGTGTATCTCTAGTCTGGTTTTGTTACAAACAGTATTATTATTATTATTATTATTATTATTATTATTATTATTATTACTATTACCAGTATTAAATGGATGCCTAGGGCTGGGATGTAGGTCATTGCAATAAATGCTTGCCTCACAAACTCAAGGTCATGTGTTCGATCCCTGGTACCACCAAAAATAAAAAGTAAAAAATAAATGGATGCCTACTGTGTGCTGCCATGAGTATATGCATTAGTTAAATGACTCCACATAACAGCCCTATGTAGCAGAGACTGTTAGTATCTTGTTTTACAAATGTGCTACAACATTGTCACAAAGTTATTATATAATAGTGCCAGATTTGTACCCCATGACACTCTTATTGGGAGGGCTTAGAGTTTCTGCTCTATAATGTTTGAAACAGGGTCTCACTGTGTAGTTCCGACTGACATTCAACTTATTGTACAGCCCAGGCTTATCTGGAACTCGAGCAATCAGCCTGCTCCAGCTTCTTGAGTGCTTGGATTACAGCTGCGAGCCATCACCTTGCTCTCTGTGGTCTTTGGCTTTAAGTGCTAACTTTAATAAGGAAGTCTTCTGTGGCTTGTTGCTAAATTACATTTGAAGTTATTTGAATTTCTAGACATTTCTGATAGTTTTGAAATATAAAGACCTCGAGAATCTAAGAAGATTATGTTTTAGTTATAGAAATGTTAGCATGTATTATGTTATCACTGTTACTTAGGCATCCTTAAGATAGATCTGATTTGACACAACAAACAAATTAGGTAGACTTTTTATAATGAAATAATTTTAAACGTTTCCATTTTGTTAGGACACATGATTCCTCTTTTCCAGGTAGGAAAGCCAGGGAGAGAATAATATGAAGTAATTCAGTAAAGCTAGGTGTTTCCACATCAGCATTATCTACATTAGATAAATGTTTATTGTGGCAGGCCAGCCTGTGTGTTAGATGATATTTGGCACTATCCTCATCTAGATTTCAGCAACACCAAAACATCGCTTCTGAATAAAAAATTCACCTTCCACTGATTAGCTATGGCCTGAACTTTCCTGTTGGCAGGTGAGTTTGAAAACTAGCGTTAGAGGGCTGGGGAGATAGCTTGGAGGTCTCAGCATTTCCCTGGCAAGTGCAAGGACCCAAGTTCAATGCCCGATACCACAGGCTTGGCCGGCCTGGAACACCTAATGCTCTGAGCTGGTGACCGAGTCCGGCCTGGTGGTGCATGCCTGTAATCCCAGTCATGGGAAGACTGAAACAGGAGGATCATTAGAAGTCTGAGCTGTGTAGTGAAACCCTGTACCAAATAAATAAATGATTTTTTTAATTAAAAAAGACTACCCTGAGAAAACTCATTCTACTTCTTTTTCCATTTCTCCCTATTGGCACCCATCATTCTGATTAGAAAAGCTTTGATTCATGTGATTTTTTTCTGTGCTAACTTTTCTTTCATGAAATATACATTTTCTTTCATGACTAACCAAAGAGAAGTTCACAAGTAGTTTATTAAGCAACTTTGCTGAATTATTTAATGCCTGATTTTCTTTTCCTAAACAACACTAGTGTGCATGTGTTTTCTGGATGCATTTGGTAGGAAAAGACATGTGTGCCAAGGTTTTTATTTCCTTTATGGTTATGTACATCAGCACTTTCATCTTACTGATTTTCTGTATGCTCTATGTGCCGCATTTGTCCCAGCAGAAGTATCTTCTTGACAATGTTAAATACACCGGTGTCCTGTTTCGGTAATTTTCCTAAAGGAAATATGATTTCAACAACTGTTAGGATAACTTATCAAGAAATGTTTTGGTGAGGGTGTAGAGAGAAGGGAACTCTTGGATGTAGTTGATGGGAATGGAAATTGAAACAGCTATTAATTAACTATGGAGTCCTAAGGAAATCAAAAGTACACCCACTATCCGAGGAATCCCCCTTCTGTTTATACAGCCAAAGGCAATGAAATCGCCACCTCATACAGATTTCTGCACTTACAAGTTCACTGAAGCAGTATTCACAATAGCCAAGATAGGGAAACGACCCAGTGTCTGTATGAGTACATTTTGTGTTACTTTAATGAAAAGATTAAGTCTGGCAACTACATCCAGTAAATAAGCCCACTTAGCTCAGTTTTGAAGGCTGAAAGCCCAAACAACATAGCGACAGTTTTGGGAAGGGGACCCTAGCTATGTCATATCATTGCATCATGGATAGAGCATATGCTACAGGGAGAGATCACATAGAGAGTGAGTCAGAGTGAGGTTGAAGTAGAGTCTAACTTGCTTTTTATGTAATTCTCTTATGAGAACTAGCCAGAGTCCCATGAAAACAAATTATTTCCTTATGAGAGCCATTTATTAGTCACCTCCCATTGGACTGACCTCTTAATGCTTCCACACCACTTCTTAATACTGCCGTGTTGGAGACCAGGTTTCTAGCACATGAACCTTTGGAGGAGCAAATATCATCCCAACCACAGTAGTGTCCATCAGTGACTCAGTGGTTCAAGCTGTCATGTATGTATGATAGTATATTTTTCAACCTTTCAAAAGGAGGAGCTTCTACCACTTGCCAGAATAAACATAGACCTAGGGTGTACTGTGCTAAGCAAAACAAACCAGATGTAGAAAGAAAAAGGTTGCAGGATATGACTTATAAATATAATCTCAGAAAAAGTCAAATGCTTTGAGAAAGAGAATAAAACAATGGGCATCAGGTAGGGAGGAAAGGAAATACAGAAAGAATAAGTTTGCACTACAGGGCTGGGAGTATAGCTCAGTGGTATGAGCACCATCATGGAAAGAGCAAAGTCGTGAGTTCCATCTCTGGTATAGCCAAATAACAACAAGAACAACAACAACAACAATAATAATAATAATAAATGATTTGAAGGACAACTTGAAGAGTATAACCTAAAAATAAGACCTACCTGAAAAATAAATATCAGCTGTAATTAGTAGCTGGTCACTACTTGCATTCTGTTTTTTTGCTTGGTGACTACTCTGTAATGGTAGTTAAAGTGAAGATAGTCTCATGTCCTTAGATGGATCACCAGCCCACCATCAAATTTTTGTGGGCCTGCCTCTCTCTTCTACATAGAAAGGGGAAGAGGATCCAGAAGACAGTGCAAAGTTAAAGTTTGACAGAAGAAAGATACAAAGTCAATCTAAGGAATGGAGGAACTAAGAGCCAGATAACTGCAGTGGTCCTGTTTTTGTGGGGCTGAGGTAATGATCCATCCCTCTTGGGTAGCCCCATCTAATTGCTTGGTTTGTTGTTAGGGGTTTGGGTCTTGGGTCTAACAGAAGAACTTGTAACAATTAAGGTTGACAATGTTACAAAAGAAACAGGACATATATCTGGGAATACTGCAGAGGTTGTTTATCTCCTAAACTCTAAGGGGTCTGTATTTGCATCTGAACCTACCTAAAGGGTCCCATCTATCCCTGCAATAGGCTGATATGGGCTTGCCTTTTTAATACCTAGTTAGTTAGGTCTTATTTGGGGGAAATGAAAGCTATGGTATTGTATATGCAGGAATTTTGCTGATTCAATAGATTACAGCTGCTCTTAAAATTGATAGCAGAAGAGTATGGGTAATGTGAGATGATAAATGTTCATTTGTTGCACAATAGTAGCTATTTTTCTATATATATTATGCAACTTTATTTTGATACCTTCAATATACACATGATTTCCTTTTTAAAAATAATATAAAGAACAAAATGTCAGTCTTTTTTATCCACCACATTCTGTCTTACTAATTTCGTCAACAGCAAATGCTCTGAATAATCTGATGTATCTTTTTGAAACTTTGCTCAGGTATTTGTATACATGCATATATATTCAATATTTTTAGTCTTTTTGCCTTCATAAAAGAGATACATAATGTTCTCCCTTTTCACATTGTGTAGCTTTGTTGCTTTTCAAAACAACTTAGAAAGAGCTCAGAAACAAACATCTGCATAATATTCCCATCTATCTACTGCCCTATTGGCAAATATTTAAGTGCACTCTTTTTTTTTTTTTTTTTTTTGCTTTTCTGTTATACTTAGTGTTGAAGGGAGTAGCTTTGTACCCTTTCATGTGCTTAAAAGACTATTCCTGGGTCTGGAGAGATGACTCAGCAGTCTAAGCTCCTGCCTGGCAAGTTCAAGGACCTGGGTTCCATCGCTGGTACTGCATGCCATGCCTGCTCTGGAACACCAGTAGCATTGTGCTGGACGTGAAACCAGGAGTGGTGGCACACGCTTGTAATCCCAGAGCTGGGGAGGCTGAGATGAGAGGATCACTACAAGTCAGAGCTGTATGAGACCGTGTATCAAATAAATGAATAAATAAATAATTTTTAAAGAAGCCTAAGCCTGGAGAACATTCTAGAAGTTTGGATGCTGTGCTCAGGGCAAGGTTTGCAGGAGCAGCAGGCCAGTGTTGCACCTTCTACTGCCTTCCAAGGTACATAAAGGGCTAGTACTTTTCCTAGCTTGCTAGGGACCCACAGAATTGTCGGCCTCAGAGGACTAACCCTAACCAGTCTGCCTAGGAAATGGTGTTCTACTTCTCAGGCCACCAGAGATCAAGGACCACTAATCTCCTGTTCAGTTCAGTTAATCCACCTGGAGCATGAGATCTACATACTGCTATTATACTGCATGCTTGACTTTGAGAGATGTTCAGATGCTGTAAACTTTTGTTTTTCTGTTACTATCACCCAGACAACTATTTAGTGAGCAGTAACTGTATACGATGCCCAGTTGGTCACTATTGCACATGAACTTGGTAGTTTTCAGCTGTATTCCTAATAATTTAGATTCTTCTGCTGCAGATGTGATCTCTCTGTGTGTGCATAATATTTATGTCTTAGTTAAGGACTCAAAGAAGAAAGGTTTTGTTTTAAATTTTGTATCAATTCAGTTTCACAAATATCCCTCTTCAAGTGGGTTAGTTGATTGTTTGTTTTTGTTCCTATCCCTATAAATCACCTTCTCTATAGAAAAACATCAAATTCCTTTTTTTATAGAAAGTAGGGAAATAAGTTATTTATACATCACCATTTGACTTCCTTCACAAACTCTGTCCGGTTACAAACATCTCAGCCACCCAAGTGAAGTTTATTTAAACTCCCAAGTCATCCATGCAAACAAAACCCCCACAACTAAGGAGTTTAGAGAAAGAAACAACTAGGATTGCCTGTTACTTCCTCATTCTCTCTGCAAATTTCAGAATACAGAATATTTCTTTTGTGAGTTAATCCACTACATTTTGCTTTGGTTCTGTGTCGCAGCAAGACGTTCCTTGTCACAGCATCTCAGAGTTCACAGGGAGCTTCAAAGAATGTTGAGTGCAACACTCTAACTTCCCTGTGACTCCTGCATAACATAATGTGAGCAAATGATCAGGTTTTTTTTTTTTTTTTTTTTTTTTTTTTTTGGTGGAACCAGGGATTGAACTCAGGCCCTTGCACTTTCAGGGTAGCACTTTTTCCACTGAGCCATCTCCCCGGCCCTGATCAGTTGGTTTTGGAATGAAAAGATTTCACCCCTTACTCACACATGTAATTCATGGTCAGCTTTCATTTCTAGTTCTATTTGCTGGACCAAAATTCATCTCCTTGGAATTCTTACACAGCACTGGTTGCCCTCATTTGAATGGGCTCCTACTTGGTGAAAATAGTACCTAGAATTATCCAGTATGGAGCTTAGGTTGGCATCACCTCCTGTGGTATATATGCTATACTTCTATTGAAGCAACCATGCAAATAGTCTCTTAGTAATAAGTTCTATGAGTGTTGTACTTACATTCAAGAAAATTCACTATAAACTGGGACTCAGGGTGGATAGCTCAACAGTAGAGTGATTTCCTAACATGCACAAGACCCAGGATTCCATCCTCAGTAACAAAAAGGGAGAAAAATCCCTCCAAGCTGTTTTCACTGGCCTTCAACTCATGTTTGTAGTTTTCACACTACATTAACATGACATCTCATGAAATTGGAGCCCAAATTCTTCAGTTTCAAAACTTCTACCTTAATGTAATTTGTAAATTTGATCAGGGGCACATTTAAGCCATCAAACCAATCACTGATAAATATCTTGTACAAGCAGATCTCATAGACTCCCTGCTGGAGGCTTCCCAATTGACTTGAATCTGCTAGCACCTTTGGTTACAGCCATCAACAGTGAACAAAGAAGCCAGTGGCCATAACAGCCTGTCTTAGGCATGAGCGTGTACTTCGTTCCTCCAGGTGGTGAACCTTTTCTTAGAGCTTTCAGTGATACAAACAGCTCACTACAGTATGCACTTCATAGATTCATCACTATTGTAGGCCCTCCTTGAAATCCAGAAGCAGGTCATCTACTCTATCTCTGGTTTTCAGCCTGATACTACTACCATAAAGAGAAATGAGGTTAGTCTGACATGACTTGTTTCTATAAACAGTGCCAGCTTCTTGTTATTGCCTCTTTCTTTTTGAAATACACACAAGTCTTCTGTTTGATGATGTGTTCTGAAATCTTGCTTGGGATTGATGTTAGACTGGTGAAATTACTATTTGTGACAGTCACCTTCTTTTCTCCTTTAAGGAAGTGGCTTTCATTTTTGCTCTCCTTCTCATACAAATGTTTTCTCCTTGTCACCTTTCCTCAGCTTTCCTCATGCTGGGAAGCCTCTCTTTGCATCCACTTAGAGCACTGTCCTCAGCTTTCCTGGGTGAGAGCTACTCAGTTTGGTAATGGGTGCTAATGGGCTGAGATGGTTTTCACAATAAGTAATCTACTTGTGTTTTGAGCAGTGCCCAAATCCCAAGGTGCGATTAGAATTGTGATAGTTTTGGGCACCATGGTAAGTTATTAATGTAGTGTGGGTGCCTTAACCCTTTGTTTCCTTTCATATAGTGACTTTCCACTTAGCCTCCATGTATGGCTTTCTGCCAATTCTGTTGGGGGCAATTTCAAGCCAAATTGATTGGCTAATTGCTTGTGGTCATCTGGCCTTCTTACTGCATTTGTAGCATACCTGGAGGTAATTAGTTCTTGGAGTTATTCATGGTCATGTCTTTTGGAATGAGAGCAGGGGCTGTGCTAACTTCTAGTCATGAGTAAATCATTTTTGTGTTAAGATGATTACTGAGGATTGATAAGTTTCTTTAACAATTTAAAAAATCTATTATGGAGGAGTTTGATATACAATTGTTTTCTAGAGCCATTTAAAGTGGCCAGTTGGGTTCTATATTTTCTGTGATAAACTCATTGGGAGGAAATAGCTTCAAAAGTAGTGAGAATTTCCTAAAAGTGCCTGGAATTTCAATTGCAGCCCTGTACCAACACACACAGTGTAATATTTTGCAGCCAAGTGTTTCAGTGAAAAGTATAAAATACATTTTTTATTAAAAATGACCTCATATGTTAATGTCACATAAAAAGCACTGACATTGACAGTGATCCCCAAATTTAGAATGATTATATCAAGGTGATTTCTCCCTTTTACAAATGGTGTTGATGGGTGACCCAAAAGACAGAGAATGACCAAACAAAACATCTCAGAATTCTGCCATTTCTCCTGACAAGCCTGGCATTTGTCATTGTCAATCAACACAGAAATTCTATCTGTGGTAATAAAAGGAAGGCCAGGAGTTATCTGCTTATTTTGACTATTCCTTTTCCATAATTAAATGGGAGCTAATGTTACCATCTTTGGAAGATCCAGCTTGAGAGTAAAATGCTTTTGCAATGCAAATAAACAGCAGGCTTGGGCCATTGCCCACTCTAGGGCCAGAGAGCCTTGACCCAACCAGCTGTTATATTCCAGTTGTTCCCTACTGTTCAGGGTGGTCTTCCAGCCCTTTGTCACGCTGGGCAATGTGTACAGCCTTCTTCTTAGGGATTCTTTCAGTTGTAGGTTTCTAATCTCAACTAATATTGGAATTCAGGGAAGGCTAGAGGGGAAAGGCAGTAATTCTTCTTCCAGTGATTAGATAAGCTCTCTTGCTTATTTTTGGGTAGGGCAGAGCAAGATCTTACATAGAACAGTTTTACATGATTCTCTGTTGAATGCATGTCCTAGGGCCCTTCACAAATGGGGGAGTGGTGCTAAGGATCTGCTGTGCCTCCTCTGGTCAGACTCCATCCTGCATTCTTTATCTTGTTTTTCTGCAAATTTGAGACTTATTTCTACTTGCTTTTCTGTTCTCAGCTTGTGTCTTTCTCATGAGTGAACAAGTCAGTTTTTGTTTTCTAAAAGGAGATTAAATTATTCTTTTTGGAAAATGCAAACAATGTTTGATGCACATGTGTGTGTGTGTGTGTGTGTGTGTGTGTGTGTGTGTGATTATATGTATTTGTTAGCAAGAGATGCTTGGATGGGGGCTATAAGGCTTCATTCTGAAGTATGCTTTAAATCCTAGTCATTGTCTTAGTTCTTACACTGAGTTCAAGTCTTGCCTCTACCTCTGTGTGCCTTTGGGAAGGAGACTTATTTTATTCCCTTAGAACTTCAGCTTCCTCATTTTTCAGAGAGGGATGATAGACAGCTCTACCCCATAGACTTGTAGTGGAGGTCCACGGAGAAAGCTCAGAAAAGACAGGAAGGGGCTGGAGGTACCAATACCCACTTTGGCTTCCAGACAGGACAGGAAAAAGTTGAGTTTTTGATCCTAAGGATGCAGTATTTGACCCAGAGGAAGTCACATAACCCATCTAACCCCAAACTGTTTCTGTTCCCTGAGAACAAGCGAGATCTTCCGGGGCTGAGGGACAATTACAGTACTGTCTACAGAAGTGGGATGTATCATGAAAATCAACAGATGATCCCTCTACCATAGACTGTCTCCTGCTGCTAAATGACTCTAGGGAAGAGGAAACCAGCCAACAAAGGCTTCTGCCACCTGTGGGCAGCCGGTAGCTCCTAAGTCACCATTATAGTGGCTAGAAGACTTTAAAAATATCCACTGGGCCAAGTCACTGATATGGCCATTAGTTTAAGGTCCAAATGCTTGCACTCTACACAGGTTCTAGTGTCTTTCACTGCTCTCAGTAAGCTGGAACATAATATAAACACACTAGATCTTCCACAGCATTCTTTTGGGAATAGCATTCCTTGAGACATTCTCAGTGGGAATAAAGGGTGCATGATGACTACATTTCCTTCCTTCTTTACTTCCTGCCTTTTTATAAGGCAGAAGAAGAGCAAGTCATTTCCATCAAGCTGCTGACTTGAGGGAAATGGCTTCTAAATGTCATTCTTTTAGGAGATTCAGGTTGTTTCATCCAGATTTCCCCAAGTCAATTGGTAGTGTATACGGTTCAGAGGTAAAGAGACTGGTAACTACTAGAAGGCAGCAGAAGACCAGGAGCAGGTCTAGAGCTGCTTAATGGCTGGATGACAACCAGACTGGTTGAGGAAACAAAGGAAGCTAGAGGCTCTTTATTGACAGAGAGGTAGGGTGGTCCCCAACCAGGAAAAACAGATATCCCAGGAGATGCTAACTGACTTTGGGTGCGACACATCACTTCTCTGGGTTGGAATAACTGTGAAACATGCCTGGGTAGGGAAGCCCAAGGTTTAGAAAAGGAGAAATAAAGCACATTTCCTTAATGATCAAGTCAGAATGATGCTAGGACCAGAGTGCAATTCCAGTTCAAAATAGTTAGGGTTTCAGAGATACACAATGAGAATGAATCAGCTTAATCACTTATTGAGTCTTTCAAGAAAGTCACAATAAGAATGGCTAAGATCATGGATTTGGAGTCACACAGGAACTGGAGTTGGAGTCAGTGTGCTGCCATAAATGACTTCTTTTGTCAAGTTACTCAGCCTTTTTGCCTCATTGTGAAATCGTATGTACAGAGGCTAAACAAATGTTCATGGCCCAAGTTGTCTCTATGCAGGGGTTTCTGGTAAGATTGAGGTTACAGATAGTAACTCCTCACCTGGGAGCTCCATTGCATTCACTTTGCTACTTACTTTTCTTTATCTGAGGTGACCGGGATCGTTTGGTGGGGGGGGGCAGCCTTGGTTCCCCGCCACCAGGAGCCTGATGGTTAGGTGGTCATGAAAACAGGTAAGGGCCAGGGACCAGAGGAGAGAAGCAATATAAAGGACTCAGGAAGAATTCAGAGAAAAGCTAATTCATGTGAAGATCAGGAAAACAGAATATTTTGCCTTCTTCAAAAATGAGAACCGGGCATGGTGGTGCACACCTGCAATCCCAGCATTCGAAAGGTTGAGACAGGAGGATCATTGTGAGTTTGAGACCAGCTTAGGGGCTACAAAGTAAGCATAGGGCCAGCCTGAACTACATAGCAAGACTTGTCTCCAAAAAAAAAAAGGTATCTTCTTTGTACTTTCATGACTCAGAAGTAGATAAGCTAAAAAGCTGATTAAATGGTAAGGTATTTTTTGGTGCTTGTATGAAACAAAAGTTTAAATGATATTAAACTTACATGATCAAGTAAATCCATTATAGAATCCTTCATTAGAACCTAGGACACATTAGTGGGAAATCTAAGGAAATCCAAATAAAAATGATAGCTTAGTGAATAGTAATGTACCACTGTTACCTTTTACATTTTGATCAATTTTCTGTGGTTATGTCAAATCATATCCCTCCCTCCCTCCCTCCCTCCCTTCCTTCCTTCCTTCCTTTCTCCAGTACTGAGAATCAAAAGGCTGTACCTTTTCTATAATTCCAGAATTACTTAAAACATAAAATGTTTTCTTAAAAAAATAACTTCCCAGGTGGGCATGGCAGTTCACTCAGCAATCTTCAGCTACTTAGGAAGGTGAGGCATGAGGATTCCAAGTTTGGGTTTAACTTGGGCAATTTAATGAGGTTCAGTCTTAAAATAAAATTTCATTTCACAATAACTATTACATGTTTTAATCCTTATTTGTACTTTTGGTTTCTTATACCAGAGAAACAATTCAATATTTACACATGTATGTCCACTTTGTTTCACATAAGAATATGTTCTCATGTGCATCTTTCTACCTAGAAATGTCTCCAGTTTATCCTTCTTTATGGCTGAGTAGTACTCCATGACATAAAAACACCACACCTTTATCTGTTCATCAGTTGGAGAAGACGGTCAAATGAGGAGGAGCACTGGGGAGGAGAGAAGGGGAAAAGAAAATGAGAAAAGAAGAAATGGAAACAAAACTTTTGTAAATAAGGAAGGGAAGGGCCGGGGATATAACTCAGTGGCATAAGTGCCTGCCTGGCAAGTGTAAGGTCCCAAGTTCGATCCCTGATACTGAAAGAAAAAAAAATTATTAAAAGGGAAGAAGGGTTGAAGGAGGGTACAGAAATGGGAAAAAAAGCAAGCTATAGCATGTTCTGACACAAATTCCCTATGATGAATGTTATCACTGTGTATACCTAAAATGTACCAATAAGCATAATTAATGTAAACAATATAAAATTTTAAAAAGGCCAGGGATATAGCTTACATAGCATATGAAAGTCCCTGAGTCAGATCCTCAGGACAAAAAACAAACAAACAAAAAACCTCTCTTTCAGCAGTCTTTTATTTCACTACACCATGTCTGACATTTTTTTTTTTTTTTTTTTTTTTTTGTGGAACCAGGGATTGAACTCAGGCCCTTGTGCTTGCCAGAGAAACACTTATTCCACTGAGCCATCTCCCCAGCCCCCAGTGACAAATGTTTTTGACAATACGTAGAATAGGAATAAAATTTAGGGTACTTTACAGTATATATACACATTGATCTCTGCCCTTTTTCCATCTAATGTTTGGCTTGTGTATTTTTACATGCCATCAAGAGTCCACGGAAATATGTTTGTTAATTTGTATGATGTACTTAACCAGCCACTTAGCCATATGCATTTACATTTTCCCCCTATTTTAGGCTGGTGTAAATAATGCTGCGATGACTCCCTATGTGCACATATCGTTGTGCTCCTTCCTGATGCTTCCTTGAGGGTAGCTATGTCAATGAATATAAACTTTAAAAAAGCTCTTGATGCTTACTACCAAGTCATTCTGTAGAAGGATTAGATGAATCTATTTAGCAGTGAGCCGTGTGTGGGAGCTTGCTTGCTGCACCTAATTAACATTCAGCCTTACCATTAGGAAGAAGCATATTGCTGCCTCGTGTGCTTGCTTTAAACTTTGCTCCCTGCTGAGAATCCCAGTTTCAGTCCCGTGGTTTTTTATAATGGCCAGAGTTAGCATCTTCTTCCCTTATCTTTTGTATCATTTTTCTCTGTAATCTTAGATATGGTAGCTACCAGGGATATTATTTGTTTAAAGAAACTGTTTTACTGGTAAGTAATTGGAGGCTCTTGCTCTTTAACTGTATTTCAGGTAATATTGTGAAACTCACAAATGCTTTATTTTTAAAAAAAGTATTTACACATATACAGAGAGAGAGAGAGAGAGAGAGAGAGAGAGAGAGAGAGAGAGACTTACACTTAATTCCACCAAAGCTTCAGGGTTGTAAAAACAAATGAAGGTTGAACTTTACTGAATCACTATTCACAGGGCTTTAGGGAACAGCCACGTGGCAGGGTCTGCATTCTGTGGTGTACTACTGCCTAGCACTGTGTGCCCTTCACGTATGCTAAGTAGGTTTTCTACAAAATAATAGATTTTTTTTTGACATAACTGGGGTTTGAACTCAGACCCTTGTGCTTGCCAGGGAAGTGCTTATTCTACTGAGCCATCTCCCTGGCCCTAGATTTTCTATAGATGGGAGTAATGGGCTGAAATCTGCTGTCTTACCCTGCAGCAATGCACTGGAGGCAAAGGACCTAGAATGTTCTCCAGGGTGGAAATGGCATTTCCGTTCCTGGCTTACTGTGTTGGGTATGATTTGAACTCAGGGACCTCATTTGACAATAGTAGTTCTGGCAGGAGAGTATCTGATCCTGTGTGCTGGCTTCCTGTTCTGCCCAGGAGCACCTCTGTCAATAAAAGAACTGCCACCCCGGGCAGGTAGTTTCTTTCTGCTTTTGTCGCCCTTCACAGTTTCAGCTTCTCTTATATTTATAAGACTTCTTTAATAGTCTTGTCTTGTAATTACATCTGGAGACAGGAGACAGCATCTTTTGATAGTTCAAGTCCTAACGCATTTAAATTGCTGCCCTAATGCTATAAAAGAGTAAAATTATATATTCTGGTTTGCACTAGACAGCAATAAATGTCAAGGTGCCATGCACTCGTGTTTTTAACTCCTTTTTGCCATCTGTTTTGGGCTTCCTCGCATGGCCACACACTGGCGTTTTCCTATCGCCTGGCATGAAAGGATCATGTTGGAAAATAAATTTCATTATTCAAAATAGATTAAAAGGCAGAGATCGTTTGTAAACATTGCCTTGGAAAACTAGGTATAGCAATAAAGTAAAGGACAGGAACCTGATTCAGTAAAGGAGACATTTCACTAGATTGTCATCTACTTTATTTTTAAAGCTGCAATAAGATGTAATGATAAAAAGGCCAATGATGCATTTCAGCCAAGTGATATGAACTCTTGCTAAACCAATTAAACTGTCAGTATACTACAGCTTCCCATTTTCTGTAACATACTGGGTCACCTTAGGACATTTAGTTACTTACAACTTATTACCATTGATGCAAAATCAATTTGGAAATTTATAATGTTACATTTCATTACCAATGTATATTCTTTGTATGAAAGATGCTGGAAAAATAAGATTTTTGAAGCCCATTCACTCCTCTTCTGTACAAGAAGTCATAGATAAATAACACCAAACGTCTTACGTGTTGAGACTTCTAGGTAGCTTTTGATCATACGATTTTTTAGAAAGTTGTACCCACTCTACAATTCTAATCACGGGTGCAGTTCTGAATGTTGGATAAAGTTGTGGGCATTAAAACTTGAGTTTTTTTGTTTTTTTTTTTTACTGCAGAGCCTACATTTTTCACAACACTTTTTTCCATTTTTGGATGTGTAGGCTGAAAAATGCCGGAGGGTGGGCTTTTTTAGTGTCCTGTACTTGGAGTTTAGAGCTCCAGCTCTTCTCAAAGTGATCGAGCAGATGCTTATTCATATTTATTACTATCTCAGCTTTCACTTTAGGTTTTAGAAGTTGTGAATTATAAAGTGATAAATCAGCAGTATTTGAGAGAGGATAGAGAAGGAGGAAAAGGGAGGACTGGAGACTTTCCACTCTTATTACTGTAAGTTTCCTTTTTCTCTATAGGACAAATATGATAGTGCTTTAGGAAAAACAATGTCAGTGATAACATGTACGTGACAGAATCTTAGTTTTAGGTGCTCATTAGCACAGTAGAGGACAGATCTCTTCTCATAAACTCATATAGCAAGCAAATGCATAATTAACATCTACTGTATAGCCCTTTTCTTCTGCTATGAACTCAGCAGGGTGTCCTTTAACCCTCCCATATGACTGTTAATCGTACTTGTAAATACATTTCCTCCCAAAGATTAAATCAGATGTATACCACTGTTATCTATGGCTGTATTGACACTGGACTATTGAAAATTGAGATTTAAACTTGAAGCTTTCTTTTGGTTTTGCTTTAAGTCATGGTTACAGGGCCAGTGAGGGCAATCTACTGTATTAATTTAGATTTAGTTTGTGATCAAACACCTCTCTCCTGTCTCTGTCTCCCTCTCTCCCTGTTTCTCTTTTTCTCCTTCATTATGTTGCTCTGGACCAAACTCAGGGCCTTAAACATGCAATGCAATGTGCTCAAGCATCTCTAATTTGCATATGATACAAGGACTATGTGCCATTTCTCAGACGTTGCTAGTTTAGTTACCATCTCTCATTGTCAGTCTAATTACCACCTCTCTTATTTGTATATTCTTTCTTAGACCCAGTTTGAACACATAGGAACATACTGAAGGAAAAGAGAAACACAGAGGAGTTGAATAATTAAAATGTGAAAGAATTTTCACTTCTTAGCTTGCTAAGGAAGGTATTAGAACCAGGTTTAACTGGCTTTCTTTGCATTAAGTGTGAATACAGACAGGTGCACCTGCACTATCTCATTTACACTCAGAACAACACTGTGGGGAGGTAAGACTGTTCCCTACATTAGAAATGAGGCCTGAAGCTCTGGGAGGTTGAGCAGTTTGCCAAGGGCATAATGCTAGCATTGAAATGGTACATTTCAGTTTCTATTTAAAGACTTGCACTAAATTCCAGTGTTTGATTGGCTTCATCAAGATTATTTATTATTGATAAAAGACATTCTTGATGCTCCAGACTATTTTCCAAGGCATGGTAACATATACTATGGTAGGTTTATTTTTAAATTAATAATATACTCATATAATACTGATAATTTTAAAAAATGAATACTGTTAATTTTAGAGAAGTACAGATAAGAGAGTTGGGAGTATACACTACATAGGTTGCACATGACCCTAGGTTCAATCTCCAGTAATATAATAACAAAGCAAAATACGATTCTTAAAAAATATAGATAAGAATATAATTACTCATGATACTAAAACCCAGATGTAATTTTAGCACTGGAGATGGAGCACAGGGCTAAGTAAATGCTTTTCTCTCTGAAATGCACCCCTCGTAAGATGCTGATTTTTTAAACAGCCTAATGATATATTGTGGGCATTTGTCCATTTTATTGCATAGATGTCAATGTAATTTTGGATGGGGGTATTGGTTATTGAGCCCAAGGCCTCTGCACTGAGCTACATCCCTAGGCTTTTTATTTTTATTTTGAGACAAGGTCTCACTAAGTTGCTAAATTTCACAGACTAGGCTCAAACCTGCCATATTCCTGCCTTAGCTTCCTGCTGCCCTGGAATTCAAGACAAGTGTTATGATGTCAGTAGACTTCAACATTATTTTAGTAGCTATGCAGTTTTCTGTTGTTTGGATGTATCATCATATATTTACCTATTTCATCTTTTCTTCATGTATTCAGTACAGGGTCTATAGAGTTTCACTACACAGATCAGACTCTTAATTATCTTCCTGTTTTCAGCCCCTCAAGCACTGAGATTACAGGCACGTGCCACTATGCCCACTCTCAATCACTGTCTCAGTGAGCCCCAGGGTCAGGACCAGCACAGCATGCTGGGGATCAAACCCCAGCCCCTGCATTTGCCAAAGTAGGCACTTTAATGCACTGAGATACCTGGCCTGCCCCATCTGTTTCATCTTACTTATCTTAATAAGAACCAGTCTGTTGAATTCAGAATGTCCCTCTGGTGTAAGAAAATATCTGATTAATATATTTAGAATATTCTTTTTCCCATTAACTAGCTGTGATGGACAATATTGTATTCTTCCTTGCCAAGGTGGTAATTTACTTGCACCTAACTGAAAAACATAGCTTTTAAAACTACTCAGATATCTAACAGTTAACAATAAAGCCAGAAACCCCTGACAATTGGAGCAAAATGTATGGTGATCAAACATGACATATGATTTAAGGAAATGAGTGTTGCATCCTTTAAATTAAATATGGGACATCCATTCAGTGTAATATTATGAAGGTCTTAATACTTATATTTTATGGGCCAGGGAGATGGCTCAGTGGAATAAGAGCTTCTCTGGCAAGTGCAAGGGCCTGAGTTCAATCCCTGGTTCCACCAAAAGAAAAAAAAAAACTTATATTTTAAAAGCATATTTTACATTGAAAAAATTCACCATTAGAAATGTTACAATTTTATAAAGGAGACAATATACAATTGATATAGAAGGTATAATAAAATATGGTAAGAGTTTAAACAATTTATTGCTGTAAAAGCACATTGACATTAATGCCCTTAAAAGTATTTTTTGTGCTTTGGACAGACTTATCCCATCATTCTTGCCACTTGCAGAAGCACTTCTGGAAGACCTGTTTTGTGTCTTTAACTGTGCTACCATGGTTGCTTTGATGTCCCTAATCAGTGATGGTGAACCTTTTAGAGCTTTCAAAGATAAAAACAGCTGACTGTGGCATGTGTCCTGTAGGTTAGCCTCCACTGTCCTAAATCAGTGCAAAACATTTATCTTTCATAGTAATTTTGATTTTGAGGAGATCTGGCAAGAAAGGTGGATGAGGAGATACTGTAGTATTTTACAAAGCCAACTTTCCATTGGATGACCCTCATGGGAGCATTCACTTTGTTTTTTTTTCTTAATTCACTGTATTTTTGATCTCACATCATTAAAGATCCTCATGAAAAGAGACTTGCACAGCTGCTTCAGAAAATGACAAGAGGAATGGGATAAGTGTGTTTGAAGTGAGGGAGATTAATAGCAATGCATTTTTTTTTTACTATAATACATTATAAAATGTTAACATCATATATTTTGATCAGACTTCATACACATATTAAGAAACTCATATACATCTACTGTGATGTATCTGGTTCCTTTTTGTTGGACAATGGAATTATTATCCGCTTGAGAAAGTAATTTTCCAAAGACCACACAAATTGGATGGGATAAAGCTAGAATTTGAAGTTGGGTGCTTATTTCTGAGATAAAATACACTGGGATCAAGATACAGTGACATTTATCTTTTACATTTTTCTTCTCTAGTTGAGACCTAAGCAGTTAAGCTGTACTGGGACAGGAAAGTACCAATGAGGGTCAAACTATACTATAGAGATCTATGCTGGTGAACCTGTGAGGTCCTTTGACACCAGAAGTTATCCCAGGGGCTCTGGATACCTGAGTTTAATAATATCTAACCTCATAGTGCTATTGTGAAGATTGAATGACATAATTCATATAAAGGGCACATGGTACAGGTTTGCTCAAGAAGTGGTAGTTAGTATTATTTCTTCTGTAGGACCTTGCTTGTTACAGGGATTAGAGGCTTCAAGAAGCTTGAGGCAGGCAGTGTTTACTCTAGTGAATCCTGTCACATCTTAATAGTGCTCAAACATTCCTGACCATACAAATGCCTTTTATTTGAACCTTTCAAATAAACAAGCCCTAATCAGCTTTGTGGACCCTTCCCAGCTTTTGCAGAAAACTTCTATGCATTTTTTTATTTGCAGGAGAAGGCTTATTTATTTACTCACTAAAAAATAGAGACATTGTGTAACACAAGGCAACCAGGAGGTTCTTGGTTTGGAGTTAATAGGCAAGCTTTTTTTTCTCTCCTCTTTAACCTGAGGAAGCTTGATTAGGTTAGGCTCCTTTAAGACTCTTGGAGAGTCTGGGAATTTTGAGAACAAAAGCTCTGCAGGGAGGCCACCAAAGCGAGCAGGCTTGCCTCCAATCTTTGTATGTTTTTCAATTTTTTATTCGCTTTTTTTTCTTCCTCTCCTCTTCAGTCCCTCAAATAGAGTGGCATTATTTTGAAGCCATAGAGATTTAAGAAATAGCCAAGGTTGGCCTCTCTTTGTTGAGCTTATGAAAGCCATATTTAGTTTTAGCAGGATTGTGTTTTTCCCTTGGGAGGCCCCTCTATACCTGCAGCCATCAGAAATTCCATATTAAAATCCCACATTTAAGTCTTTATGGCAAAAGTCTGTTCTTGCATGTCTGGACCAAGTCCAGCTGTCAGGCTGAGATATTATTGACTCTCTCTTCTCACGTGAGTGGTTTACATCTGCTGGCTCCATTTCTTTACCACTAATTCTGAAACACCTTGTAATCTGACTTATACCACTGCCTTTCTACTAAAATTGCACCGCTGCAAGTTTCCAGCAACTGACTTTTTGCTGAATTTATTGGGGCTTATTTTTCCTCACTTCTTTCTCCCTCTTGAGTGTTTCTTTTTCCTTGGTTTATGACACTAAATGAATTTGACTTTCCTCCTACCTCTCTGAGCCTTCCTGCTCCCTTTGTGATGGCCAACGTTCTTCTCCTGCTTCCCTCATCCAAATGGGACTGCCTGCTAAATGGGCATCTTTAGTGCCCTAGGCAATTTACTCCTCATGCATCTCATGGCTTTGGCTCCTATTTCAATGAGATTAACTCTCCAGTTCCGACTTCTTATTCATGCCCACGTCCTGTATGTCTTACTGCTTTATAATAAATGAAAATTTTGAGTAGGTGTTCTGCAGGGTAATATATATATATATATATATATATATATATATATATATATATATATATATAATCTGCAATCATCTATTACTGTTACAATAGTCCTCAAGGCAGATAGTCTTTATAATGAGGTAGGGCCTACTTGGAGGAGGTGGGACCTACGGGAGTGGCCAGGAAGGTCTATTTCCCTCCTTTATCACTTGATCTGTCCCCTCACTGTCATGCCATGCCTGGCTTGAAGCCATCACACTGTGGACTAAAGCCTTTACAAGGTGAAAGCCAAAATAAACCTTCCCTTTAAGTTGTCTGTGTCAACTATTCCATCCCTGCAACAAGTACCTATGACACCATTCTACAGATGAAGAAACCAGCTCAGATAAAATATATCTATCAGTGTCTACTTGCCTGCCTGCCCATCTTTCTTTCTATCTATCTATCTATCTATCTATCTATCTATCTATCTATCTATCATTTATGTATCTTTGTAGTTTTCCATTTAGATCTTCTACCATTAACTAAATATCATTCAATCAATATAAGGATACTTTCATTTTGGGATCCAAATTAATTCTTTTCTCTTTAGGGAAATATCAGTTGTTCTCCCACCTGCTGTTGTCATTTATAAGCTGGGAGAATTGAAAATGATACAGGTAATTGTTTGAGAATACTGCATCCTATTCCCCAAAAGAAAACAATGCTTTTAAAATTGTCCAAGTCTAGGGCTGTGGAGATAGCTCAGTGGTCTAAGTGCCTGCTTTGCAAACACAAGGACCCAGGTTCAATGCCCAGTATCATATGCCATGCCAGCCCCAGAATCTTGGGTGCTCCAGGCTGGCCACTGAAACCAGTGTGGTGGCACACAACTGTAATTTCAGCACTGGGGAGGCTGAAAACAAGAGGTTCACTAAGAGTCTGAACTGCATAGTGAGACCCTGTACCAAATATGAAACATTAAAAAATTGTCTAGGTTTACTTACTGCAATACCAAAATTTGAAAATTAATTTTCAAGCTACCATACACATAAGCAGTTCTTGACCATTATAAGTGCTAAATGTCATAGCCACCCCAGGTTAAAAGCAAGATTTTCATGATTTAGCTTTGCTTTCTTTACTTTGCAGACTCTTCTGTTCCCATGTTTGCCCCATTCTTGGTTCTGCATCGTTTCTAGTGCACAGGTGTAGTCCTGCCCCTTTGTTCTCTTTTGGACTTCAAACATAGTGGAATATGAATGATTTGGTGATGATTTTAAATTCTAAATAACTAAAATTGGTGGTTTCTTAGGATTAAAATCTACTGATGCAAAACATTCATAGCCGACCTGGACAAACCCATGTGTTGAAACAATAACTTTAAAAGCCACTTAGGAAAGGTCCTTGTGCCTACTGGCGAGTGTCAGCTTTCATCTCTGTGCAGCACATTTGCTTTAATGTGACAAAATTTTAAAGCTGATAACTACTTAAGAATCAGAAAATTGTGACTCCATGTATTTTTGAAGCCCATGACTGAATCACTGTTCCCCAGCATCTCACTGAGGATTTGCCACGTGCCAGACTACGTGTTTCACTGGAGCTATTTTTATTCTGCTAGCATCTTGGTGACCATTTCCTTTTTAAAAAGCAGAAATCTACCATAGCTGCCATCATTTTCAATGGAGCAGTACAAGGTCAAAAGTTCAGTTATATACCATTCTTGTGAAGGCAGGCCATAAGAAGGTCAAGACTTAGTGAGTAGTTTTGGTTATCTGTTTTCTGTGCCAGTTTCTTCTATTAGTCAGTGTTAGTGCCCTCAATTGTAGTGACACTTATTTTTAATCAGACTTGACCAGGATGGCAGCATAGAGTCAAAAGAAAAACATACTCAAATTAGCCTTTGGCGAATTGTTTTCTTAGTAAGGAAATTAGAATGTACCTTATAAACTGGGGACCTGCATATTTAAACATTGTCATAAAAGGATATAAAAGGGGCTTCAGGATTTTAGCCCAGATCTAGTTGAACAAATTTGTAAATTTTCCCTGTATGTAATATATATTATATACTTTATAAGTGCTAAGTGTCATAGCTGGCCTCCAAAACCAGTGTTTCCCTGTATGTAATATATGTTTACACTACCACAGTGCTTAATATGTACTTGGGATCCAACTAAGATTTTTATTTTTTGTTTTTATTTTATTCTGTTTATTTTTTTGGGGGGAACTGGGGATTGAACTCAGGCCTTTGCACTTGCCAGACAAGTGCTTATTCTACTGAGCCACCTCCCTAGCCCCAAGATTTTTAGAATGAACTTGTTAATTTAACAGAAAAATAACTAGGACTGGTGAGATAGCTTAGTGGTCTGAGCACCTGCCTGGCAAGCACAAGGTCCTGAGTTCAATCTCTGATACCATATGGCATGCCAGCCCCAGAACCTGGGTGTACCATGCTGACTGGATGTGGGGGCACACCCCGATAATCCCAGTGGTAGAGAGGCTGAGACAGAAGGATCACTATGAGTCTGAGCTGTGTAGCAAGAGAATATAGCAAATAAATAAATAAATACATTTTAAAAAAAGAAAGAAAAACTAAAAGGCTCTTAGTTGTAAGGATATGTTCCCTCTATCAGTCAGCATAAATAAAAGTTTGATCGGAGTAAACTCTAAATGGAAAAAAAAGTCTCTGAAATGCATAAGAAAATTTTTATTTTAAAACACAATATTTTTTTCCTTTATTTTTATTTTATTAAAATACAAATGTCAATCAGACAGTTTCAAGACACCTTAGCCATACAGATTCGATGAATTAATACATTGCAAACTGTTTTCATAACGTTTTGGTATTGTACAAGGTGCATACATGATATTATATTTACAGATTATTTTAGCAGATATCTCTTATCAGTGAATTAAGAATGTAGTTGTTTACTTATCTTATTTTTT
>PVKA01019033.1:0-42763 GCA_004027165.1 Ctenomys sociabilis | reverse complement strand
AAAAAAAAAAAAAAAAAAAAAAAAAAAAAAAAAAAAAAAAAAAAAAAAAAAAAAAAAAAAAAAAAAAAAAAAAAAAAAAAAAAAAAAAAAAAAAAAAAAAAAAAAAAAAAAAAAAAAAAAAAAAAAGAAAGAAAGAAAGAAAAGGAAAGGAAACAAGGGTTTCAAAGTAAAAAAGGTCTTTTGGAGAAATCTTGACAATGAAAAGGGACTCAGTCCACAACTAAAATAAGGATGTGCCTGTGTTTTTCCAGAGAATGCTAGCTGATCTTTTTGGGTGCCATAGTGTACTGTCAGGCTATACCAATAGTGACAGGCTAGATCCAGCCAAGGACCTATTCAAGGAACTGAGCAAATGTAAATATGTGGTCTAAATAGATGATAAAATATGTAAAAATAATTAAGTTAAATGTTGCCTGTATTGACAAAAAATAAAAAATAAACACATTTAAAAAATTCACTGGGATTTTCATCTAGATGTTTCATTCTAAAGCTGGTTAGAACATGCTATAGTGCCTGTCCCATAATAGAGGTCATTGGCTGGGGCCCATTCCATCACCATCACTCATACACAGCATTTCAGAGATGTAAGGTGGCCCTGAACAGAGACAGTTATTTTCCCACAAGAAGCTCAATCTTCCAAGAGAACCCTAAAATATGGCACAAGGAGAAAACTGAAAATTAGAACTCTGGATTTTGGCATTTGCCTCTCTGTAGCTGGATATACCATACCTGTCCTGATTAGTATCACAGGAGTCCCCAATCAGATCATTATCCACATCAGACTGCAGAGAAAACAGAACATTGTTTAGTGTTCAATTTGCATGTACAGAATGTTCCAGATGAGGCAGACCTGACCCATCATCACTAGATTTCAGGAATTATTTCTCTGGAAGTTGGGTGGTAAAAAACTGCAAAAGGACATCATATTGATATAGGTACAATGCTGAATTTTCAAAAGAGCTTTCTAAAATATCAATCTACACGGATGGACTGCCTACACACCATATGAGCTCATTCCACAAGGGTTCCAGGGCAACATGATGGCAGGTAGAAACATAAGGCTTTGGCACAGATCAGAAGAGAGCCAGTCCTAGGCTTGGGGACAGAGCAAATTGCCTCTGCATTTTGGAATTGAGTCAAATGGAGAGTGAGTCACAGAGGACAACAATGACTCCCTCTCAGAGATTTAGAAACAAATGTCACATCCTGCCCAGTTATCAGATAGAGAAGGGGTAAGGAGGGAAACTCAACACATCATTGACTGAGTTTAATTTCAAACATCCATACATAGGGTGTGTAGGGATTTGGGGACTATAGGAACATGTGATTAGGCCTCAATTGGTAAGTTTCCATTTTCCTTCACCAAAAAAAGAAAATCCTTGTTTTAGGCCTCATTAAGTTTATGTCACTAAAATATGTGAACTCTGCAGCTATAAAATTAGTCCACAGTGCCTCAGGAGTCACCCACTGACTCCTGTGTGTTTTTCCCATCAGCCTGAAGCCTAATATGTGTCATTTCTCCACCACATTCTGTTACACAGTGGCAGCAACAAATAATTGGTCAACAAGGTCACTGTTTTTCTTTTATTTGTGGAATTGGGGATTGAACTCAGGCCCTTGTGCTTGCCAGGGAAGGGCTTATTCCACTGAACCATCTCCCTGGCCCCACTGTTTTACTATGGCACTGGTTTTTAATGAATCTCTGGATAATGGAGTTCAACCTAGAGACTGGAGGCCCCACTGACCTGGTTAGGGTTGCTAACATCAGGACAACTGTCACAAGCATCCCCTACACCGTCACCATCCTTGTCCTTCTGGTCACGGTTACGGACTTTGGGGCAATTGTCCAAAATATTGTTTATTCCTGTAAGAAAAGAATTCTACCTGGGGTTAGGGGAACATCACAGAGGGGGATGGGACAACTGACTTCCAGGTGCTTTGCATGTCAGGCCTTCAGTCAACTACTCCTGTTGGGCCATTGTGCATAGCCACCACCCTTCTTGGCACCACCACTACTTCCTAGTTATCTAGGAGTAACTTCTAGAGAATGGGTCTGGGAGACATAAAAATGAGCAACTCTGAGATATTTATTCAATGAATTCTAATTTGTACAAGATATCAAGAGCTATGACAGCAACTAGAGAAGAGCCAAGTAGAATGACCCTATTGATCTCTTGAGTTATAATGAACCCAAAGGCTCCACGCAGTGGTGTTCTCCAACAGGGCCCACTTAGTCCTTATTTTCCCAATTGTGTATTCAATGCTATCATACTGATAGATTAAAATCAATGATAGTAACATCATAGAAACTGACAAATACTACAAGTTGGGGCTGTCTGGGGTTGTATTATTAGCTCATTCACCAAGACACCAGGTAGTCTTATAGGAAGTCAGATCATGGTTTAGGAAGATATAGATATCCTGAAGTGGAGGAGGTATGTTGAACTGGGCAGTATTTTTGAAAGGATTGTCTCCAGGTCTCTCACACATAAGGAGGGTGCTGGGAAGTAGACAGGGTATATGTAACTTGAAAAGGTAGACACCTTGCAAAGACAGTCCTGATATGGCACTTCTGGAATAAATTCTTATTATGTTTTGGGAAATTAGATTGAGTCCTGGAAACATCCAGGGTTAGTTAGTGAGATTACAGGAGTAATCTCCATGGAGTCTCCTTGCACAGAGGCAAGTCAGATATGGATGTGCAGATACCTACTAGGGGAGACCAACCAACAAGAGAGAGCTGAGTCAGCAATTCTATTCCTACTCTCAACAAAGAACAAGGCCAAAAAGACAAATGGATTCCAAAGAAAAGACAGAGCAAAACAAATCCACCATCTCCATCCATGTCATCATCACAGGCATCTCCTCTTCCATCTCCATCAGTGTCTCTCTGGTCATTATTTAAGGTAGTCCGGCAGTTGTCACAGGCATCCCCAAAGATGTCTTTGTCACTGTTTCTTTGGTCCACATTACGAGTCAGGACACAGTTATCCTAAAAGAAGTGACATTTGTTCTATTACAAATGGACAGAATACTGGTGTTCCAAGCTTGCAAGGGTTATATTTTAAACATTTGCAAATCTTATAGAATGACAAGTTGCAGTACTATGAAAACAAGGATTAGGGATGATTAACATAGTTGTCTTCTTGAGCTTTTTTCCATTGTCTCTGGTAAGTAGCAGTTCACAGGCCCTCCCCACAAAGCAGCTACCTGCTCATTCAAGATCCCATCTCCATCAGCATCTTCATCACAAGCATCTCCAATGCCATCTCCATCTGCATCTTCTTGGCCAGAATTTGGCACATACTTGCAGTTGTCCTAAAAAGTAAAACAGCTCAGAGTGGTATCCTACATCTGTGTTTTACATCAAAAACTATTTCTGATTTCCATAGATGGAGCCATCAAGCTTTATTATTGGTGGCTGACTTGCTTCACTTGAGATGCAGTTATTTTAATGTAATTTTAAAGGACATCATAGAACCCCTCCCTCATATAAGATGTGGTTTTTGAAAGCCACGGTATCTGTGTGTGTACCCTCCCCTGCATACACACCCACCTCACCCTCCTTACTTTTTTGCAGTTTCTAGCAGAGCATGGAAGTTCTTCATCGGGATAACTGTCTATGTCCACATCTCTTCCGCAGACAAAGCCATCACCAGCCCATCCAACTCCACACTGTGAAGGAAAAGCACATAAGAGGCCTAGGAAGTAGAGCCTGAGCCAAGGGCAAACAAAGGCCTTTGCTTCCCTGTGTGTCCCCAAGAGACAGCCTGGAGCCTAACAGCTGGTGAGATTTAAAACAGTTTCATTACACTTGAATAGTCTAATGGTTCAAGCTTCAAAATGCACATGAGGAGATGGATATTGAAATCTCCTTCACATCCTTGATCACAAGGCTGAGTTGAGGCAACCTTTTCTTACATCCTTGTTGGGGATAGCTATGTATAAACAAGCAAGTACACAGAGCTTTGTTGGGTTGTGTCCTTAAACACATGTGCTAGCACACATACATGTGTACGCATTGTTGTGCATTTTGATTTATTTTTAAGTTCAGTGTTCTGTTTTGGAACTCTCTCTATATCATTCCAGATAGCTTCATGACATTCTTTCTAATAGCAATAGACATACTACACATAGGGTTATGTGGGCATGCCTCAATTAATTCAACCAGTTTTCCACCAGTGGATGGCTTTTCTTTTTTAATAATGCTGTCAGAAATAATTCTGGCATATCTGTCATTTTTATGTGATTACTTATTTCATGGAACTCCTCGTTCAAAGGGTATCTGTATTTATAATTTGGGTTATAGTCAAATCTACGCATGATTGTTCAATTTTTTTCCATTGGAAATTAATTGAGTGAAGTGTTCATCTTGAATAAGCAAGTACCTGGTTTGCAGGAGACCTTTTAACTATTTTTAATACTTCACTTATCATTTTTTAAGCCGTGGTGATCTTTCTGAATATAACGTGGTCTTATGGATCAATCCCCACCAAAGGGAGACCTGTGCAAGGTGCTTTATCTCTACATTCCTTTATTTTAATAGAGGAAGCTTTCCACTGGTGCATTGCTGGGATTGTGTATCTCTACCTCCCACAGATGTCTAGTTGGAAGTCCTGCTGCTACTAGCAGCAGAAAGCATCACTTGACTGTCAGAAGAAGAGGCATGAAAATAACAGTTGTTCCGTGCTAATAGCCTTACACTGATTAATGATGCTGCCAGTCAGTGTTATGGTTTTTTTCCCTTTTTCTTTCTTTCTTTTTTTTTTTTTTTTAGTGGGGATTGAACTCAGGGCCTTTAAACTGAGCTACATCCTCATCCCAGCATCTACTCTATTTTTTGGGGTGTGGAGACTGGGAATCAAACTCAAGACCTCATGCTTGCCAGGCAGGCATTGTGCCACTGAGTTGTTCTTCGCCCCGCTTTGTACTTTTTGACAAGATCTAAGTTATGAAGTTTCCCAGGCTAGGATCAAACTTAAGATCCTCTAGCCTCAGCATCTCAGAGTGCTGAGATTACAGGCATACACTGGCCTGCCTGGTTTCATCATTCTTTTTCACCAAAGAGTTATGAAAGTTCAGGGAGGTTCAGTCCCTGCTTAGGCTCTGAAAGCTGTGAAATTTGGCCTCAAGCCTGTCCTATTCCAGTGATCTTTGTCATTTATATGTGGTTAAAGTTCTTTCTCTGATAACCTATATTAGTACACAAGACCATTCCAGAAGGGTCTTGGGTATGAAGTCATGCCTGGGAATCAGCTCCAGACCAAGATAAACTCCCCAGGAAGGAAAGAAGAATGGAAAAAGAGAATGTTGAAAAAAGATTGAGTCAGAAGGTCAAGTGGAAGAAAAGTGGATCTGTGACAGAAAGTAAGAGATAAAGGAAAGAACCTGAGAGCGAGCACCAGGAAGCAGGAGACGACCATACATGAGCACATGTGAAATTTCTTGGCTTGTCTAATCAGCATAAATCCATCCAGAACAGTGGCTCTGCAGCTGCAGCCAGTGTTCTCATCACTGAAGGGTGGAGAGAAGAAGGTCTGTTCCAAGGAACCCCTTCCCAAACAGTCCAGCCCATTCAGAGGCCCCAGCACTGCCTGCAGGAGGCTAGGGAAGTACAGCCATAGGTTCTGGTCTTTGACTCATTTTAAAGAGGAAAAAATTTCCTCTAGGAACAAATACATTTTCAATGAACCCTTTCCTGGCAGATTAAATTATTTTAGTAGTCACACCAAGTTTATTAATCCTTTGCCATCTCTCATTATGCCTTATTACAAATTCAAAAACATATTAAGAGCCCCCTCACTCACCCTCTGAGGGAACTCATCCATTTGTTCACAGAAAGTGAGGATTTAAACACAGATACATACTTGCATCTCAATGACCTTTTAGTGAAAAAAAATGCAAATGCAACAAGAATGGGGGAGATTGTTGTTTTGTTCCCTCTGACAGCACATTCCTTCACCCTGACCTTGTTCTAGAATATTTATACTTCCAAGCAGGACTGACTTTATTGTACTTACTACTTTTACTTATTTTTGACTCTTCTTATCTTCCCCACTTAAAAAGTGATTTGCTTATTTTAGAGAAAAGTCCAGACATAAAGACAAAGTCTAAATTTGAGTTCTAAAGGTCTGATCACTGCCAGGATACCATGCTACTGCTCAGAGGTGATCATCAGGAACTGTCCAGATAACCTTCTGAGGGCCTGCACCTCAGGAAGTGAGCTGTGAGTTACTTTAACCAGACAAAGTGCTGACTTGCCAGTGTGACAGGACGATAATGGGAACATTCCTTCACAAAGAGCCCCATGTCACACATAGCTGCTCTGCCCTTTGTTCAGCTCCTTTCTGCTCAGAGTGACTGAAGGGCCAAGGAATGGGCAGGAAGTGCTACCACTCATGAAGCTGTCCCTGTGGTGGGATGGAGGGGTCCCCAAGAATGATGAACAGCAATAGACGGGAAGTTTCCCTCTGAGGGTTTACAATAACCTCCCACCCTTGCACTGACACCCATTCACCAGCCTATCTTATGCCAGATTGAGGATGAGGACAGTTAGGAATGACAGTAATAAGCCTATAAAATAGATTAACAAGTTGACAAAACAGAAGGGGATGAGAGGAGGCCTTCACTATCCTGTCACTGGACCTTTCCACAAAAGGTGGCCACTGGTGCCCACTGCCCAGCTGTCCAAGGGGGTGGTGTCACACTCTGAACAGGGGAGAGAAAAACCAGCTAGAGGTTAGCTGACCCTGTTACTATTACAGTCTGCACCCAACTTTATTCTCCTATTTCTATTTTAGAGCTTTATTACCCTGATGAAAGGAGAACCTAGAAAGGTGATATTGAAAATGAAAGAGGGAAAATAATACCACAAGCAAACACACAACTTACCACACAAGTCACATCCCCCTGCCTCTCTTCAATGCACTGCGCATTCACACTGCAAGGGTTCAGTTCTGGATTTTTGCAGTTTCTTTCTGCTTTGCAGCCCCTTGTCTGATCACCAGTGTACCCTGGCTTGCAAGGCCCACAGCGATAAGATCCCTGCAAGGGATAAAGATAACATGATGAGGCAGGCCTGACACCTGAGGACACAGGTGCAACTGTTGTACTTTCTGTAGACTCAGTGAGGCCAGGACTCAGTGGAGCCTGTGCTTGCCTTTCAGTTTGCATGTAAGTCTTCTTTCATCATGTAACTGTTGGGGAGACCATCAAACTGGAAGCTGCCACTTGATCTGCAGACATGAAGAGCTGGAACTGAAACTGGAGTGAGCTGGTGTGGAGCTGACTCACAGCTCCACTGCTGAGGGCAAAACTGGAGCTCAAGGCCTAGCAATGTTCTTGGAGGTAGTGACCAGACAGGGATATGGCTTGAATTCCTTTATTGTTCTTGGCATTTTTTTGTAATTGAATGACAAAGACATGGCCACAACGAGCAGTGTGGGTGGTTTGCATGGTGAACTCTTGATGAGGAGGCTGCTACAAAAGACGGAATGTGGCGATTTTGCTGTCAGCTCCTCTGCAGTGGGGCTTTAGGGCCAGCCAGGACCCTCTTTTTTAAATAACTTTGCATGTGTACATAGGTTCATTAAAAGTTTTTTAAACATTAATTTTTCATCTGTTTTGAAGTATAACTGAAGAAGAAAATCGTATATAATGCATGCAGTATGCTAAATGTATAGATTGTGTTATAATTCTTACCTACTTAGTTAACACACCTCCTTTTTCTCACTTTGGTGAGAAGACTCAAGCTCTACTTAGGAAACATTAATGTACATACAATTTTATTAAGTATAATCACCATGTCTCAGAACTTATTCATATAATAAAGCTTCATTGAGATAAAATTATGTCCCATGAAAGAGCCATAACATTACACTTCAATGATTTGAGTCACTCAGGACCTACTGATTGGCAAGTCCAAAGGATACTTTTCAAAGATTTTTCTTCATCTACTGTCCTCATTGGGCATACTGTCTCCTCACTCCTTTTCTTTCCTTCTGCTCTTTTTCCTTTGTCCCCTTTCATTGGAGGTTGATTCGCTGGGACTTCTATGCTCTACTGAGGATCCCCAAATCTATTTTTGCAGACCTAGTTTGTTCTGGTAAAGAACTAAGTTGTGCATAAATCCTGGCATATTCCTAAACAAGATAACACAGTGAAGAACAACTCAGGCTATGTAGCTCAACTGAAAGTTTGATGACCCTTAGAATCTTTTAGTTTCTTCAAATGTAAAGTAGGGATAGTTATAGTGTATATTCATAGCATTGTTGTAAAGATTAAATGAATAATTTGATACCTGTAAAAGACTTCTATGTACAAAGAAATGAGGAACCTATGAATTAATTTTCCCAGAGTTGTATCGTAAGTTAAAAATAGTTGCACATGAAAGCAATACTGTCTATAGTCCATTCTGTTGCATCTTTCATCCTCACACTGTTGACAGGAACTTTTAGGAATAATATCCGTATCTGAACATTTAAATTATAGAGCTTGCTAATGCTCAATATTTTAATTCAAAGACTCTAGAAAGTTTCTTTTGTTTGCATTTTGTTTGTTTAGGTTTTGGTTTTGGTTTTGGTTTAGGTTTGTTGAGATAGTTTCCTTATGTAGTTCAGGCTGGATTTGAATTCACTATGTAGCCCAGGCTAGCCTCAAACTCATGGTGATTTTCTGACCTCAGCCTTCCAAGTGCAGGAGTTGCACACATGTGCCACCACATCCAACTGACACTTGTAAAGTTTTATGAAAATAAAGAATACTGGTTAGGGATCATGTAGTCACCAGTAAAATACTGAACTACTACTATGAACTAATAGTCTTTTCATGTTTTTAAAGGACAGCAATATTATATTTAGTAAACAGCTACCTATGAGTCCAATAATACGATTTTGATAGAAGATTATCAAAATGTAATCAGTTATAAAATTGTTATTATACAGGTGGGCCAAATAACTCCTCATTTTAAAGCATCTGCAAGCAGGTACAGGTGCCAGAGGTTCAATCCCTGGGCCTGCAGTGCCAGCCCTGCCCCTGGGGCATGCTGAGACAGCAATTGAGACTGGGCAAGATGGTGCATGCCTGTAATCCCAGCTCTTGAGAGGCTGTAAACAGGTGGATCACTATGAGTTTGATTTAGTAGTGAGACCCTGAACACTCTGTAGACCTTGCCCTAAAAATACAAACAAACAAACAAACTGGAAGTTATTTGGGGCTGGGGAGATGGCTCAGTGGAATAAATGCTTCCTTTGCAAGTGCAAGGGTCTGAGTTAAATCCCCAGTTCCACCAAAAAAAGTTATAAAATTGTTATTATACAAATAATTACTTATAAAATAACTCTTATAGTAAGCACATATTTGGTACACATTTGGCTGACCTTAACCCTGACAATCATGTATGATTGTCACATGTTCTATCTGTACTTGGGTGTTGTGTTCCATCAGTACACCGATGTTTCAGGCACTGCTTTGATGTACTTACCAGAGTGTTGATACAGATAGAATTGGGAACACAGGCTCCATTTCGACACTCATCAACATCGGTGCACATCTAGCAGAAAAGGTGAAGGAAAGTCAGAGGCTTGCCACCAAAATAGCAACACTGATAGTATTTCTGCTTTGACATTTTTGTGTAAAGTGAAGACAGAGAATTTCAGGTAGAGCAGCATCTCAGAATTAGTTGTTTCTGGGGTTTCACATTAATCTACATTTAATTTAATTGCAAGTGGTAATGGCCCCTGTGGTTTTTAGAATTGTTCAGAAAAGATAAATTTTTATAACTTATTTGTTCCACTTTTCAGATAAGCAAATGTTTTATTTTTAATTCTGTCTGGGACTCAATGTACTTCTATCTATAAGGTCCTATTTTTCTTTAATTCTAAAAAATTAGCAGTTTTTCTTCAGTTTTTATTTACAACTATCAGTGGAGATACATTGTGCTTTCTCATTAATCTTTTTGACTTAGACTTTCTTTTTTAAAATTAATTTTATTGAGAAACAAATAACAATGAGACAGTTTTAAAACAGGTTAGCAGGACAGTAACAATAATTAATGCATAGCACATTGTTTTCTTCATAGTAGTTGTTCATGGTACAAGATGCAGACATGATATCCTATCAAAACACTATTAGTACACATCTTTCTTCTCACTGGGATTAAAAGAAAGTAGCTGTTTATCTACCCTATTTTGTATATACACATACAAAATGGTCCTTCATTTATATCACCTTTTTTGTTTAGTTTTGTTAGAGATGGATATTCCATTGCCAGTTAAATATCATAGGTGCGTGAATTCATCAAAATAATCCAATATAGTCCAGTAGTCCATAATAGTAGTGGGTCATCTGAAGGACTGGTAATGTCAGAAGTTATTCACTTGAGCCTTTTACAGCTCACCATATTAATATTGACCCATGCTTTCTTATTTATAATTTTCATGCATTTATTTTCAAATGTTTCATTCTGGAAGTTTTTCTTAGAATCATCTCTCAGCCTATCTATTTCTAGTTAGCTATGCCTATTCTGTTTCACCCATCTATTGAGTCTTTTTTTTTTTTTTTTCAGAATGAGGGATTGAACTCAAGCCCTTGCACTTGCCAGGGAAGCACTTATTCTACTGAGTCATGTTCCCAATCGGGTCTTTAAATTCAATGGTTATATTTTTCATTGATAAAATTTGAGTACTTTTCAAACTTAAATTTTCATAATGTTCTATTTTTAAATTATGATATCTATCCCTTCTTTTATCTCTTTAGCCTTTAAAGTTTATTCTAATAGCTCCTCATAGTGGTTTCTTCACATAAACTATTTCATAAATATATCCTTAGCAATACCCAGATTTTGCCTAGAGACACTTCTCCTCTGGGCCTTGAATTCTGAAATACCTCCAACCATGGTACTTGTTTGACTTTAGTCAAAGGTCTCGATTTGACTGCTCTAATGACTGATATTTAGGAGAAATTTTATTGTACATTTCTGTATCACACATGTGACATAGATTTGGAGCTCATAATCATATGTGGTACAAGGTTAGAGACTTGCTTTATGATGTGTAGTTTTCATTTTTGTTTACCATATCCCAAAGTTGAAATCAAATTTCCTTGTTTTTCCTTAAGACTAGCAAAGTTTTGCCATCTCCATGGTGGACAGGATATTTCTCTGGGGGTCCTGGCTTTATACAGGATTCTGGATCTTTTAAAATTTCAAACTATGTTTTCTGTATACACATTAAGCCCACTTGCCATTCCTAGGATACACACCTATGAGTGGCTATGAATCAGCTTCTATTCACAGATATGATTTTTCCTTTTTGTTTCTAGAAGTTGCAATACTGCCTTTTATTTATTTTGACCTTGATAATGCATTCAAATTTATTGTGAATTTTTCACAAAGTGTCTCTCTTCTACTTCAGTTTCACCTACCATATTGTTAGAAATGTGCTGAAAAAATGGCCTTACTGGTTCATGTCAGGATTGTATGTTTCATTTTGTCTGTTTTCTTTCGCTTAATTTTGGAGATGTTTGTCTTCTCAGGAGAAGAAAAGCTTGGGGCTCATTTCTCCACTGTCCCTTGTCATTGCTGTGTTGTGATTGCCTTTTTTCCTAGTCTAGGTAATTGATACCATCTAGAATTTCTTGATAAGCAGCAAGGAAATAATAAAAGCACTGCCCTTCTTCAAAGCTAATAATTTCCCTAAGGCAGTAAAATATAGTTATAGACCAAATATTTTTAAGGATTGAAATCATCAAAAAGAATTTCACAGTCAGTTAATAATGACCAGAGTATAGAACATTTGGAAATAAATGGAGACTGTCATGAAGTATTCAAGTGGTTTATGGCAATTTATGACATGTAAGAAAAAGAGTATCTTCCCTCAGGGTATTATTTCTACTCTGGAATCTAAGATAGCTTTTGATTGGTGACAGTGGTTTGATAAAAGGGGCTTAACTTTTCAAAACTTTTATTTGCTTCTCTGAGTCTCAGTTATTCTGCTGGACAGAATGTCCAAAGGCTATCAACAAAGGAAGTCTGATATCATGCCATATTGCCCAGTCATTGTTTATCTAGTAATACTTTATTATCCCAACTTGGACAACTCTTTTTATTCCAGAATTTACTAGCATATATCCTCAGAAATGAGTTGGAAAACTTCCCAGTTTGTTCACCATGGACCATGACATCCCACATGCCGTAGGCTCTAAGAGGAAAAGGGTTATGCTGAAGAGTTGGAAAATTGTTCTGTTAAGAGGAAAAAACTGAATAAAAACCATAATTTTGGCTCACCTGCTTGTTTGACTTGGCAAAATTTATTCCAACTCCCTGCACCATAGGCCCCATAAACCCCACAGGGCAGGCATCACATCTGAAGCCAGGAGCTAAATTTATGCAGCGCACACCTGGATAACAGGGGTGATATTTGCACTAGAGGAAAAAACAATTCAGTCTTTAGCCACATGGAAAAAGGATTCTCAAAATCTCCCTTGTCTATGTGAACTTTCTCATTTATTCATTTAATTATATTTTCAATGGGAAAAATGATGAGAAATTAAGTCTTCTAACTTAATAGTTACTCACTGAAGCCCTGATTCATCTGATATGAGGATCACTTTTACACTACTGGGGCTTTATTACACTATAGGATAATGGCACATGGAAATTCAAAGCCAGATTACTCCCATTTTCCAGTGCAGTAAGCCCCTGATGTTCTAACTTGGAATTTAAAAATCCCAGTGGAAGGACTGTGTCCTTTAGTCATTTGTCAGATGGCTATCAATGACTCCCAAGACACCTCTTCAAATGGAAAGACTTCAAGATCAAGCCATGCCCATTGCTGTGTCAGGAAAATGGGCTCTTTCAGGTCTATTCCTACATTCCTGACCAACCAAGTCCATAGCTATTCTGAGGCTCTCACAGTCTAAAAGATTGGCTCTGATCCTTTCTCTTTTAAAACTTCAACTAATGTAAAAAACATAACTCCACTTATTGCTCTTTCAGAAGGGAGGAAAATTCCACTTCACAGAATAAAAATTGAGTACTGTTGTGTGAAACATGTATAGGTGGTTCTCTAATCAAGGGATCACTAAGACCATTTGAATTGATTACCAACAAGAACTGATCAATGGGCAGTACCAGAGCCTGCAGGGGCCCCAGATGGCACTACATGTCAATTCTCTGCAAGCTCTTCTTCCTGCACATCTCCTTCCAGCCATACTCTGCCTGATGGGAAGGGAAAGGCATGTTTTGGTGTAGCCTAGCAACCTGCTATGGACAATACTTTACAACTGGACTTGTGACCTGCTAACCATGGTCTTAAACACATGGCCATTAAGGACCTACCCACTGCTCTCACAGCCTGAATGTTAGCTGATTATGCTCTCACTGGTTCCATCCCTGGTCACTTCACACTACTAGTGTTACAGGCCTAGTCAACAGATCTTGTTGGTGTAATTGTTGGTTGACACTTCTGAAGTGCACTGTTACACAGATGACCATCTCCCACATTTGCAAAAAATTAAGAAAAGCAAAGTCTTAACACATACTGCTTAGGAAAAATAATTGCTGCAGCTGTTAGGGTACAGAGCAGAAATTATAGGACTATAGCAACATAGGCCATAAGAATACGGAAACAGAGAAGTGACAGACAAGTGTGTGTCATGCTTTCTTTCTCCTACTGCTCACAGTGTCTTAGGTCTCCAAGAGTTCAGAGGAAGTCATTTTCTTATGGAGACCTGAGGACAACTGGAGTTATCCATGAATCATCACTTTGTCTACTTTTACCAGAAGCTATTAGGTGTGGTATTACTTGGAGACCTCTGCCCCAAAACTTGTACCTCATCAACATCAGAGCAAGTGATCCCATTTCCTGTATAGCCCTCTGGGCAAGGCCCACACTGGAAGCCCTCTCTGGTGTCGGTACATCGGACACCTTGGAAACATGGGGCAGAGTCACAGCGTCGTGGTGGTCTTGTTGGTGGTGCTGGGGGTGCTTGGGGCACCAGTGTGTTTGGAGTTGGAGATTGAAAGCTTAGAGGACCTAGAAAAACAGTAATCTATAAGTTCCTTCACCACAGGATAGATCTAGAATATAAAACAAAATTTGGCTTCATAATAAGCTTTTTCCCCCTTCCCTCCAACCCTGTGGAGAACTGCCAAAGTGAAAGTTACTGTGGACTCACCTCAGGTACTTTGCCAGTCTATACCACCCAATTCAGAAGGAGCACTTACCACAAGCCTGGCATTCAGCAATGGTGCTTCTCAAAAAAGAAGTTTCCTTGACCTTTAGAAGTGGGAAGGGAAAATAGGTTTATAATGAAGTACTTGGTATAACCCAGGAGTGAATCCATATGCAGTTATCTAAGAAACACTTTTATAATATGAGGTGTGACCAAAACATTTTAAATATTTAAACCAAAAATTTTGTTGGGCCAGCGAGATAGCTCAGTGGACCAAAGCCTGCTTAGGTAAGCATAGGACTGGGGTTTGATCCCTGGAACTGTGTGCGGTCCTGGCCCCACCTCTGGGCACATTGAGCCAATGAGCAAGTCCAGGATGGTGGTGCATGCCTGTAATGCTAGCACTGGGGAGGCTGAAAACAAGAGAATCACTTATGAGTCTGAGCTGCGTAGTGAGACTCTGTACAAAATACATAATAAATAAATGAATAAATTTTATTACAGTAAAAGACATATCACCATCTAATCCTCTCAAAATAGTCTCTTAAATTCAAAACACTTATTCTATTGTTCTTGTCATTTTCTCAAGCAGTTCTGGAAGTCTTCTTTTATGGTGTCTTTACATATATAAAAATATATATAGAATGAATGCTGTTGCTGGCCTTCATCCAACAGAAAAGTGGGCTTGTAAAAATATTACAATGTGTTTCTTACCTGCTTTATTCACTGAATTTAGCATCATGCTACTTCTTTTTTATCAATATAAAAATCACCATTTTTGACCATTTAGAATGAATTCAGAACATGGAGGAAGCTATGACAGGGCAACTAAAGACATTCACAGAAAACAGCAAGAATGATAGCATGAATTTGTCCAAAGCAAGGGGAGAATTAATGGCAATGTCCTTTACATTGTAATGAAATTTAAAAAATCTAAATATTAACTGTAGTTTTTGATCACACCACATAGTTCTCTAGAAGTTCTTAATGGCTTTCAGTCTGCCTGGCTCCATAAGGGTTCATGTAAACACAATACCCCATCTCTAGGGATGATCTAGGCATGGCAGCCTGGGTGGGGCCACCCCGCTCACTGCCTGGTATCTCAGACGGCATGTACACAGAACTGTTTTGTTAAGAAGTGGACTCTTTTCATCATACTTTCTCTTTATTACCTGCTGTCTCAGAAGATCTTTGACCTCTCCCAGGAGCTGATTTAGTTGTGTCATTTGACCTAAGAACTGTCGATTAAAATCTCCTGTAGGAATAACAAAAAGTGTGAGGTACATGATGATCATTTCTAAGTGACTCAAACCCAAATGATTTCTCACAATGACAAGATGATTACAAAACCTAGGGTTTGCATTTAACTAATAGTGATTTATCAAATTCACTAAATAAAATAATGCTGATTAAGTCACTGTCAAACTCGTCCAAATTCATATGAGTTACAAAAATAAAAGTACAACAAAAAGATTCCTTGCCCTGGATTTTGCAGAAAAGCCTGATTTTTACAGATCCACTCTGTCACTGCATTTTTTTTTTTGACAGACCCCTCCTTGGAGATGAGGACCACACCCTGCCGCACCAGTACGCAAACCTCCCTGGAACCCACACCATACCTGTGTTTGTGGAAGCCTGTGGTTCACTCTGCTGTAGGAAACAGTCTTGCAGGCTTGCCACTTGGATTAGTGATCCCTGCACTACCAACTTCAGCTCTTCCAAGAAGTCCTGGAAGATATCACATTTAAACCACAGATTGCTGTCACAATTCAAAAGCCAATATGCTTGCAGACTCACACACTTTTTACAGTGAATTATAGCTATATAAACACTGCACTTAGATATCAATGTCTTACATAATTTTGTAGGTTCACATTTTTCTGAAAGTCTGTCAGCCCTATCCTTCTGATTTAAAATAGGGAAGCAGCTAGGTAGCCTAAGAAAGTTCTGGCATGCAAGTTGGCCTGAAAGTTCATCAGGTGGCTGAGGAGAAAAAAGGCTCTTTTCCTTCATGGTGGGTTATTTTGTGAAAGAGCCTCTTAAGAATGATCTGGAACTCAAGTTTAGGCTGGGATAAGGTACAGATTCCAACTATAAACACATTTTTAGATTGTGTTGGCTCCAGTTTTTCTTAAAGCCTCTGATTTCCTTGGGCCATGAAAATGAATTATGCAGTATCTTCTATAATTTTTAAGAAGTTGGCACTGTACTTTTTACATTACCAGTTGATATCAATCATTGTCAGTCACAGAATCAATGTCTTTGTTCCTTTATCTTCTAAGTTTTACTCATATTCATTTAATCATATTTACATGCAGCAAAAAGGTATGTATTAGCTGTTAGTTAAAACCAACATCTTTGTTTTGGAAATGAGCATGTTAAGAATTGTCAAGAAATTCTACTTTTTAATTGACCTAAATTAAGGTTTATGCAACAGATGCTAAAATGTGACAGACGCTGTACTGGATAGCAGACTCTGAGCTCTGTAAGGGCAGAGCCATGACTAATTTCACCCATAATACTATCCTGAATGCCTGGAACGTGCCTATTTGTTAACTCATTAACTTATTGTATGTGACTACAAAGACCGAGTCTCTTTTCTCTGCTGACAGTCCAAGCAAGCAGAGCTTCAGAGAAAATATCATGAGAGTAGCTTCTCATGATCTTGTCACAGCTTAGTCCAGACTTTTATAAAATGAGGTGCTTGGTTGTGAGCACCAATTTCTGAAATGGTCAGTGTTACAATTTCTGACTGTCATTCTTATTACTTGAGCCAGTTTTAGGATTCAGGTTGGTATTCTTTTAGATAGATAGATAGATAGATGGATAGATAGATGATAGATATAGATAGATAGATAGATAGATAGATAGATAGATAGATATAGATAGATAGACAGAGACAGACAGATAGACAGATAAATGCATATTTAGCTTTATTGGGAGTTGTTGCATTCAAATGCTTCCTACTTTTCAAGCACAAAATTCTAGGATCAGATTCTTGGATCATATTTGTAATGGAGATCAGTGTTTACACCCTGCCTCTTTGTGCAAGAGTGCAGAGAAGATTGCAACCAAAACACATATAGCTAAATAATAAAATAGAAATGAAAAAATGATGATTGGGAGCTAGAAAACAATATTATAGACTGTAACAGATGAGCATAGTTAATAGATTTTGGCATTGACATCTATACTAGATAAAAATTCAAAAGCTATGACAAGATATAAATTATTAGAAAGGACAAAAGATACCAGTATCTTTTTAAAGTATTAAGCACTTAAGCTCAAACATTTTCTAGTGAAAAAATTATAAAAGAAATGTTTGTGGTAATTTCTGTAGCAGGTGCAATGATAATAATAACATTAATAACAGCAACAAAAATAATTCCATCAACAACATAAAACAGAAGACAGAGGTGATGGGATTTTTTTTAAGACTACATGGAACTAAATTGCAATAAGTTCCTCTTGGGGTTTTGTTTTTGTGTTTGTGTTTGAAGCAGGATTTTGCTATTAGGGAAGGCTGGCCTTGAACTCACTTATGAGCCCAAGTTGGCCTTAAACTTAAGGCAATCCTCCTGCTGGAGTCTCCCAAGAGGGATTATAGGCAAGCACCACCACACTTGGCAATAAGTTCCTCTTTTAGTGGATTTCCTGCCAATAGCTGTAAAAATGTTATTCCTTGCACTTGGCAAGTTTCAATTCTTTTTTTAATTTTTATTAAAAACTAAAAGTATTATAGAAAGAATAAGAATAGATAATCACATCACAAGAAGATGATTATTTCTATTTTAGCTATGCCTTTCTCACTTTGTAAGTGGAAAAGTAAACTCCAAAAGATCTACTTATCATTACAAAAAACAGATGCTCTCAATTCTGACTTACAAAATGAATTAGTATTTAATTTCTTTATTTCATTAAGAAACTAGTATTTCTTATATTGGTGCCTCTGATTAACTTGCCTTGAGGGTGGTCCTCCGGCAGGTGTTTTGCAAATTCTCTGGATAATTAAAATATGCAACCAGCTATGGACTCCCTGACCCAGAACAGAAATAAGCTGGCATTTTCCCTAGCACACACCTCTGTGCTTCCTGGGCCATGGCAGTTCATCTTTCCACTTTGGTTCCTACCTGGGCCTTCCTCTGGAAAGTCCTCAGCTCAATAGATTCAGGATTCTGGGAGAGGCCAGAAAAGGCTCTAGGGAGATCATGAGCAGAATCCACTTGGGTGCAGTCCAGGTAGAATTCTATAGAACCAGCCCCTCGCTGTAAGTTGGTCAGCCTTAGGAGGATCCGGTGTCGCCTCCCATCAGCAAGTTGCAGGTTGTTGAAAACTACCAACTGTATCTTCCCATCATTTCTCAGATAACGTAGAATGGCTAGAACCAAGTACAGATCAATGAATGATGTGTCAGGGAAAAAGAGAATTCTGTATTGAGCACCCTGGTCACAAAACTAGGTCACTGGAAAGAATGGAAGCGATCCATCACTACAAATACTGATTCAACACTATTGAATGTGAGTGCCAAGCACTGTCCTTAATATGGTGTCATTGAGACATAATACCCAACATGTGCAACCTAGAGGAGAGGTTTATTTTGGCCCAAAGTTTAGTCCATAGTTGGCTGGCTCCAAGGCAGGATGGCATGGCAAAGGCACACAGCAGAGTAGAGCTGCTTGTGGGGTGGCAAAAAGGAAAAAGAGTCAAGGAAGACTTCCAGGTCATATCTTCCAGGTCACACCCACAGTGGTCCTCCTCTTCTGATTAGGCCTTACCTCTTATTAGCAACTTAGCTATAAGCTTCTATACTTAAATCACCTTCCAAAACCCATCTATCAACTTCCAAAACCCATCTACGAGGTTTTAGAGGTACATCAAGATTAAAAAAGACAACACATGCCAAAATGTCAGTGCCAAGAGCTCACCCCCACAAAGAAATTTTGTGCTAATGGAGGAGCACATAATATTAGTAAATCTGAAAATAAATCTTAATGTGACAGTAAGTACACTTATATACTTAGGAACAAGAAGAACCCCCATCAGAAAGTAAACCAAAATGTCATTTCAGTGTTCACCGAGTGCTACCATGAAACCAAGGGCTGCCCTTAGTTACTTTAAGTACACGATTTCTCCTCACAGAAATCCTATGAAATTGGAGTAACTGCAAATTAAAAAAGTGAAACTCAGATAAATGAAAGAATTTGTTCAAGGACATCATGATTGGTAGTATGATTTCTTCCATTCCTAATAATCAACTTCTAGGCATTGAAAGGACTGTGTAGGATTACTTCAAATCAACTGTGATTTGTCATTTGCTCCTCAGCAGTTCATTCCTAGATTTAACAATGCCCAGTTACAAAACAAAAGGCATCAATTGTTGAAAAGCAAGGAGCAGGGGGTAGATCTACTTTATTTTCTGTTTGTTTTTCTATTCAGGAAACTGTCTTTTAAAGTTCATTACATGAACATTTGAAAATTCTGGTTTTCAGCCTTGCTTTTTGCTTTATCTGGATATATTGAAGCCTGAGCTAAAAATCTGACTTCGGAAGTCAGCCATTTGTGAGTGGAGCCTATCGCCTGAGGTCTGCTACAAAGACCAACGTGATTTGCTTCCAAGATCTTCAAGAGTCCACCAGAACACTTCTGAGTCCATCTACACGTACAATCCCAAATGCAAATTCATTAGTAGGAAAAACTTTCAGGAATTACAAGGTCAGGCTGACTGCAGCAAATGATGCTGCAGAGGTGATACAGTGAACACAGCACTGTTTGACTGCCGGGAAGGAAGCCTTGCATCAGTCGAATTGTACCAATGCAGAAAGGTGGCACAGGAAAGTCACACATAAGGAATGAGATATGTGAATTAAAAAAATAAAGAGAAGAAGGAAAGTTAGGAGAGAGGAGAATCAAGATGTATGGATGGGCATTCATTTCAGAAATAATTATTATAATGAAGATATATATCTATAAAGAGTGTTGGCTAATTAAATCATGGTATAATCCTAAAATGGAAGGAACACCATGAAATGGCTGCATATTAAAATACAAAATATCTGCAATATTTTGCTAAATAAAAATAAATTATTTGTTGAATAAAAATGTCAGTATAGTTTCCTTCAGGAAAAAAAATGTGCATGCACCTATGTAGATGCATGTGCATCAACATATATAGAAAATATGTGAATATTAATGCCACTGGCATTTGCTTGGATGTTTACTTCTTCATGCTCATCTTTACTATCTCGTTTTTCTAAAGAAACACTTATTACTTATATACAAAAAGCGTATTACATATATATATGCACACTATGTTGCTGTCAACTTGTGTGATTTGTACCAATTAACTCAGGCCACCTTTTCTCAAGTGCCTTTTCCAATAGTGTCAATCCCAGTCTGATGCTCCTGCATAGACTACTGAGCCAAGAATACTTTCATGTTACAGTACCACCAAGGAAAAAATCGCTACCATGAAATTTTAAGGACTTAAAATTTTAATTTTTAATATCTTAAAGCTCTCTCATATTATGTTTTCTAGATTCCTTTTCCCACTTCTTCTAAACCTGTCTTGATTTAACTGTGGTCTGGAGAGAATCCAGTGGCATCAGGTTCAGTGGCAGAGACAGATACATGGAAGACTCAGAAAGGAAGTTTCCTTTTACATCTCTGTGGTCACCACAAGTTACCTCCTGAATGAAAAGAAATGGCCAGGCTTGGCCAGACAGAGTAGCTATGAGGCCTTTCTATGATTATAGTATAGTTGAACTAAGTTTCCTGACAGATCAGTAAGACTAAATAAATACAGTATGAAAAGAAAGAAAATGGATGGAAGAAAGTAGGCATGAGAATAATTTATATTTCTAATCTGGGATATAACAGATTTTTATATTTTTATATAATACTAAATGCTGAGAATTTACATTCCTAGCTGCATGGCTGGAAATTGGATGTATAAACAGCAATCAAAAGAAAGGGGATTGAGACCAAAAAACACCAATTCTTTAACTTCAGTTACTTTACTATTTATAATAATTTACAAATACTTGCAGATTTTATAGGCCAATATAAGTACCACTTACCCCACCAAACTGGAACTAGATCCTACTCACACATATCCAATATCTCCTCATGATATCTGTAGCCACTACTTCTGTTCCCTACGAGAATAGTTTAAAAGGAGGTGCACAGTACTAAAAGCAAATGCTCTTAGTCCTCTCCCCATGCCAACATTCCTGTGCATTTACTTCTGCTTGCTTTCAACAGTACTTTTTGGGGCACATGGGTCATGATTTATTTTCATAACCAAATATCAGAGTGGAATTCTATAAACAGTACTCAGTGGAGCACTTTGCATCTAGCAGGTACACATTAAATGTTGTGAATAAAAATGTTCAGTGTCTAATTAAAGTGATTGTGTCTAGAGTTTTTCACATAGAAAAATAAGTTTAGTGGGTGGCAAGTCAGCCCATATTCCAGGTGTTAGTACTCTTATTTCAGGGAATTCTGTTTCTGCCATGCTTTCTGTTGCTCCTAGACTCTGTGATACATGCAAGAGCGAAGAGAAAGAAGGAAGACTTGGGCTAACTTCCATCTTCACAATGTCCACTAGAAGAGAAATTGTCAAGTGCCTTGACATTTACCATTCTTCATACTTGATCCAGTAATTCTCATTTTCCTTATAACTACCAGTTTTCGTTTTTGTTTTTTATTGCGAAGTCCTTATTTCAGTGCCTCTACATTTACTCTATTCTCAGATATCCTCAGAGCTGTAAGACTATCTCGGAGGACAAGCAGGCACATTGAGTCTGGTAAGAGCTAAATGCTGCCTGAGGAATGGCAGCCTGCTAGTGGGGAGCTTCCCTCATCTTTCCTAGGCAGCACCATGGGGAGAAGAAAACAAAGGACGTTTTCAGACTCTCTCTAGCCCCTCCTTGCAAGTTTGCCTTGTCATATTTTAACCTAACACAAGGGCAGAGAGAGTTAACCTCAGAGAAATAATTCCATCATTCTACCCTTCATCAAGGTATAAAAGTCAGCTGTCCAGCCCTGGAACTGTCACAGCCTGCCTCACCATCCATATTTCTGTTCAGTCACCAACCTGGGAAACATGATATGAAGAGAAACTGTCCCCAGGACAATTCTGTTCCTCAGCTGCAGCACATTCAGTTTGCATTTTCACTCACCAGCAGCTAAACAGGTCTGTCAGTGATTCTGGTGTGCGTATCTTGCAGGGCTCACACACAGAACATTGTCACACCGGACCAAAGCAAAAAGGCCTTTGGCAGCAGATGATCCAGCAGCAATACTGCCTCTGTGGGCACTCTGCTCCATCTGAGATTCTCTGTTAGGTTACTGACTCACCTTCCCACTGTAGGTCTTATTTTGCAGATTTTTGGGGACTGGAAGGTTAACCTTCTTCTAGGACTTCTATGATCAGTTAGTGTCTTCTCAAGTCAAGCACACAAGCAAGCAAGTGAAATTTGATCTCTTCCTAGTTGATTCTAAATAAGGTCTAATCACCTTCTTTCAGGACTGGCCCCAATCTTCCTGCCTCCTTATTACCCTCCACATTGCTCAGTCCATTTATTATTAAATATACCATGCACTATATCCACTGGGTGCAATGGTACAGCTATTGCTATACAAAAAGCAACAAGACAGCTTGTTATAGGCAGCTGAGTAAGATAGAAATATTACAGGCAGTCAGATAGCGATGGACCCTCAAAGGAGCCAGGGCAGCAGATGCAAGATCTTGTGAATGGAGATAGCACCTCAGCTGTGGGCCAGACCTCAAGACAAAAGATTAGACAAATGTTCCCACATACCTCTGTAGGGACAGGCATCACAGATTGATATTCTAAATAGGTATCAATCACCTTACGAACACCAGCAAGAGTCACTAACCCAACCCCCCACAGGAAAAGCCCTGTTTTGTACTCATGCCCCTTCACTATGCAATTCATTTCCCCATTTTATCCTGATTTAATCAATTTCACCTGAGCAATTATGCTTGTGACTTATTGGCTGACCATAGTTTTGCTCCACCTTATGCCCACCTTGAAAGTCCCCATGTTTCCCACCTTGGACCTGCCTTGTGTTGTGAATTTGTTCTATAAAAATCCCTAGAGAAGACAAGTTCCTTGGCAATCCACACAGCTCCCCTCTGTTCCTCTCTCAGACAAAAGCTTTCTTTCTGCCAATAAACATATTTTGCTGAGAGCTGGGATATAGCTCAGTGGCATAAGCACAAAGTCCTGAGTTCAATCCCCTATACTGGAAAAAATAATAACAACCACCATATAGTCATTAAGAATAGAATTTTGAGGGCTGACCAGAGAGCTCAGCAGACTAAAGTGCCTGCTTAGGCAGACTCAGGGGCTGGGGTTCAGTCCCCAGTGTGCCGTACTGGCCCTGCCCCCTAGGGTACACTGAGACTGTGATTGAGACTGGGGATGGTGGTGCCCACTTGTTATCCCACCACTTGGGAGGCTGAAGACAGGAAGATCACTATGAGTCCAATCCTGTGTAGTGAGACCCTATACTTAAATACATTAAAAAATAAAAAGGAAAGAAAAAGAAAAGTAGAATTCTGCTCTTAACAAACATTGTTAAAAATTCATTCTTTGGTGTTTAGAGTACATAAACTCATCCCAGATATCCTTCAGGTTTAGAGTTTCTTTCCGTTATATAACAGAGATAAATAAAATAGAACATGTATTCATTCTGATTTTTACTATCCAGTGTTATGTATTTTTATTAAATGTAGAGGTTCTTTCTATTGGTGTTTTATATAAATCTTTTCCCCCTAAACTTAGATATTGTGCACTTGATAATTTGGGGCACTGATTTTATAATACTATCCAAAACCAGTATTTCCATGCCTAAATACAAGAACCACATAGTACAACTTATTTAACTATGAGCTCAGTAACTACCTGGAAATAAAAATGTAAAACAAATAATAATGATTTACAGTATTGCTATCTCAAGAAAAAAATTTCAAAAGGTGGTTTTCAGAGAGTGAGCCTGATAGCCAAAAGCATTATGAAATGTGAATGTCAAAGTTGTGAAACAGGGTGCCAGCTTTTTAAATATGAAAATGCTTGAGCAAAGGAGTGTAGAGTGATCTAGCCTGCAGGCAGAAACTTAGATTCATTCTGGGGCTTTCTGCTTTGTCTGGAAAATCAATTTGCCCTTTGGCATTCTTATGTATACAGTTAAAACCATCAATCTTTCTTCTTTGAAAATAATCATATATTTTAAAACTTCCTATAGTGTTTAGGGATGAATATCCTTGTTTGCCTTTATTTAATTATCCTTGCACTCTATTTACTAGGTGTTGGTAACTTTAGTACTTTGGAAATACATATAAAATAAATCATCACATTGTTTTTCTTGAAAGTACACAGATTGACTTTGATATATCCAACCTGTCTCAAAATGTTCTCATAACAGTTTGAAGAAAAGTAGAGTTTGCACAATGGAGGGGGGAAGAGAGAGAGAGAGAGAGGGGGAGGGAGAGAGAAAGTGAGAGGGGAAATTGAGAGGGAGAGCGAGAGCAAAGAGGAGGAAGAGAAAGAGGGAGAGGGATGGGGAGAAAGAGGGAAAGAGACAGGGAGAGGGAGACGCAGAAGCAAAGAGACAGGCAGAAACAGAGAGGCAGCCATAAAGAAAATCTAGCAATTATATTAAACATCTGCAGAGGGCTTTGCATTTTGACAAAACTTTAAGACATCACAGTATGTGTGAAACTATCTGGTAGGTGACAAAACTGTGAAATGTACAAAACTCAAAGGTCATGTTACAGAAGGAGCTGCAAAGTAATTTATGAAGTGTCCATGGAACGTCTCCAGCCTTAGTGGAAACACAGAATATTAATATTATAAGTCATGCAGCTTAATATCTCACTTCACAAATGTCTTCAATAAAAATTCAGCTTCTCCCAGTACATTTCCAGTTACAAGAAAGCTCATTATTCTAAAGAGAAACTCATTTCACTTTTTGAATAGCACATCAATATTTTCCTAATGCAGAGTCCATTTCTGTTTTCTCTGATTTTTGCAAGTGATACCTACTCCTCTGAGTTTAGACAAACTTAGTCTGATATTCATTTCAAACAACTTTTTCAAATACTTTGAGGTAAATTTTATATCTCTTATCTTATGTCTGGCTCTTTTATTTTCCCAAGGAATGTGTTTATTTCTTTGTCTTTTCTGAGCCACTACTACGTATCTGACCATGTGCAATACTGATTGGATCTTAAAGCTGTTCATTAGAATTATTGAGTTAGATCTCCCACATCTTGTACTATAGCAATTCACTTCTAGATAATAGACTCACATTTATTCTTATTAAATTTCATCTGATTGACTGCAGTCCACTGTGTCATCTTCTGCATGCTAAGGATGTCATCTAGTATGTGCAACTGCATTTTCCTGCTTTATGCCAGTTACAAATATGATGAAATTTTCACTTTAGATATTAAGTTGGAAAGTTCAGTGCAAATGACAAAGCTTGTCAAAAATCTAAGGGCCAGCCAGATAGCTCAGTGGACTAAAGCACTGCTTAGGCAGGCACAGCAACCACGGTTTGATCCCAGGTATGCCGTGCCAGCCCCAGCCCCGGGGCACACTGAGCAAGTGACTGAGACTGGGAGTAGAGGTCCGCACCTGTAATCCCAGTGCGTGGAAGACTGAAAACAGGAGGATCAGTATGAGTCTAATCTGGGTAGTGAGACCCTGTAGACCCTGTACTAAATCCATAAAAAAAATCCACTTGACATGGATAAACATATCAAAGACAACGTATCAAACCCTAACAGTGCTACTGTCTAGCACAATTTTTATATTATTTAGAACAGTATGTGTGGGTTTATAAAATCATTTTCTAAAGTGATAATGCATTGTGTTTACAGCTTTCTTTGGTCTACCAGCTTAGAAACTTTACTAAAAAAATTTAAGGTGATTTATTCTTATGATAGTAACCCTATTTTATTTTATTAAAAATCCCAGATTTTTTTTCCAGGCAATATTTAAAAAGATGAATAACAATCCAGATCCCTGGTGGTTTATCCTAAAGCACACTAACCTGTGGTTTTTAGCACTTATCTTTTTTTATATAAGAAGAGATCCATCTGCCTTTCTCTGGTTGTTTCTCCATGATTCCTCCGTGTTACTGGCCGGCGTTCCCTATCAATTTCTTTTCTGAGTACCCCTATACATCATTCACTTGGATCTAGACAACTAAACTGACTGTAAAAATTGTTTTCTTCTATATTCTCATCCAGGTCAGACTTTTTTTCTTTCAGCTATTTCTAATCATTTGAAGGACACTTCTTTTGATGGATAAGGTAGAAATGGAAGAGCTGCGAATTACTTCAATCATCTGGTAATCTTGTCTTACATACTAGGCAGGAGATTTTTTTCTTGCCTTATTCTTCCCTATTCTGAACATACCATAATTAAAAGCATCTGTTTTAGAATCTTATGTTTGAATTACTAACTTTGGCTCAGTTGGGTTTTAGTTTTTCTGTCCCAATTATAATTTGGTGTCATTTTCGATTTTTTCCATCTTCTGCATATGATCACTTTCAAACTGAGCCCAATCAAAGGGAGTCCACAGGAATATTTTGAAAGTTAAAAGGGAAAGTAGATGTTCAGAGTTTAGCATAGTCCTGGCACACTTTCTAGGCTCAGCAAATGTTGTTATTAATGTCTGAGGCCGCTTACTTTTCCCTCACTTATTACTGAGTCTAGAATTTTAATTTCTACACTCTCCGGTCTCTCCTTAGCTGTTTCTCTTTTGCTGACAGGCTTCAAAATCACTACTCTAACCACTGCCTCTCTCTTATCCTTAAGCCCAGGAATTTGCCAAGCCTCTACGATAACAGTAAATTCTTTTTAATTAATTAAGTTTATGGGCACATTTTAGATATACATAATGTTCACATTCATTATGGGGAATTTTTACCAGTAAATGATATACCTTTATTTTTTTTTCCCATTTACCTACCATCACTTAACTCCCCTTTCCTGCTTTCTTTTTTGTACTGGGGATTGAACTCAGAATCTTGCATTTGCCAGGTAAGCACTTAAGCCGCTGAGCTTTCTCCCCAGCCTCTTCCCCTCTTTCTTTTCAAAAGCTTTGTTCCCATTTTTTTCCTTCCTTTCTCACTATTTTTCTTTTCCTTCCCTTCCTTCCCCCTCCCCCATCTTAGTTCCACTTCCCCATCTGAATATTTCCTTCTTATTTGACAATATCTACTATACTATATTTTCACAATATCTATTTCATGTACTTACACTTTCAGTTTCTCATACCACAGAAACTGCAATATTTACAAGTATGTTCTTGATTTGTATCCATTTAGCTATAAATATCTCAAGTTTATCATTCTTTATAGCATTGCATATAAAACCCCACATTTTCTTTCTCCATTTCGCAGTTGATGGGTATTTGGTCTATTTCCATGATTCAGCTATTATAAACTGTGCTGATATGAACATGAGTCTACATATATTACTGTGATATGATGCTTTTATTATTATTATTATTATTATTATTATTATTATCATTATTTGTATTTTAGGGAAGGGTCTACAGGGTCTCATTACTAGGTTAGACTCATAGTGATCCACCTGTTTACAGCCTATCACCTGAGATTACAGGTGCAGGCCACCACGCCCATTCTCAGTTGCTGTCTCAGCATGGGGTGGGGCTGGCATGGCAGGCCCATGGATTGATTGCCTGGCCCCTGTGCCTGCTTGCAGGTGCTTTAATCTGCTAAGCTATTTGATGGGCCCTGGTATGATAATTCTAATTCTTTCAGGAAGATACCAAGAAGAGAAATAGCTGGGTCACACGGAACCTCTAGTCCTAATTTTCTGCAGTATCTCTGAATCGATTTCCACAGTGGTTGCCCCAATAAAGAAGGGTTCCTTTTTCTCCCATAGCCCCTCTAGCATTTGCTATTGGTTGGTTTCTTGATGATAGCCATTTTTTTCTGGGTTGAAAAAGAATCTTGCTTTTCTTTTAACTTGCATCTCTTAAATGACCAGTGATATTCGAGTTCTTCATATATTTATTTGCTGTTTGTATTTCTTCATCTGAGAAGTGTTTATTCATTTCAGATATTCATTTTTGAATTGAATCTATAAAATTAGGGGACAGACTTTTTTTTTAGTTCTTCATATAGTCTAGATGTTATTCCTTTGTCCAAGGAGCAGCTATCAAATTTTTTTTCCCATGTTGTGGGCTGTCTCTCCAATCTGTTGATTTCTTTTGCTGTGCAAAAGCTTTTTAATAAGATGTTGATTCCCAGTTGTTGATTCTTTGTAATATTTCCCATGTAATTAGGATTTTTACAACAGCAAGTTCTTGGGGTTTCTTTCTTTTCTACATCACCAAGTTGTTCTTTGGTTACAATCAGTAAAGAAGTAGTTCTTTCCATTTCCTTATTTTTTCTTTCTTTTTTTTGAAAGATGACAGTATCATTGAGAAAAGCCTTTGTCTGTCTTTGGAACACACAGTAACTTACATGGCAGGTGTCTGTCTGCCTGCTTGCCTGCCTGCCTATCTATCATCTATCTCTGTCTCTCTGTGTGTCTGTCTATGTATCTATGTATCTATGTATCTATGTATCTATCTATCTATCTATCTATCTATCTATCTTTTATCTATCAATATATCTGTCATAGATCTATCATCTACCAATCTATCTTCCATCTATCTTTATATTATTTAAGAAACCAAAGATTTTAATGTGCCTCATAACCTCAAGTTTATTAGCTCTAACATACTCATGACTCAGAGTGTACCATCAACCTGTGAGGGTATTTTTTTTTATCATTCTTACTTTTGAAGTGATAAATCAGGACTAAGGGAGATTAAGGTTGTACTCATGGTGGCCAGGTAAGATTTTTAACTCGGACTTAAACCCAGAATACTAGCTAGCAAACTTTCTCCATGATAGATTTTAGAAGAGTGTTGTACCATATCCAACTAGTGAATTTCTGTACAATGTTTACTTCTATGTATCACTTGTAATTTTTGTTTTAATTCTAATTTGTACTCTCTCTAAAGAATAAAAAGTATTACTTGCATTGCTAATTATTTGACAGATCACTTATGCCAAAATACCACCTGTATGCTCTCATATCTTTATCTAAAATGTCTTCAACACCCATTCATTAAAAATTTTTGAACACTTATCATGTATTACATTCTGTGATTTCAGAATTTTGATAGTGGTTTATCAAATGAGTCTTTAACAAATGAGTGAGTTTACTCTTCTCAGCATCCGTGTATTCTATCCAACTTTCTCATGAACTACTTCTATATTCACGTATAGAAAGAAGTATTGTACTGTTTACTGTGTTGAATTGCTGCACTATATCTATAGCAGATTCAAGTCCCCATCTGTCTTAGTTACTTTGTTTTTGTTGCTGAGACAAAACTCCCAACAACCAACGTTAAGGCAGGAAAAGTTTATTTATTTAGCTCAGTTTGTGGAGATTTCAGTTCATACTCAGCTGGATCCAAGGAAGAGTGGTACATGGCAGAAGGTAACAGTTCATAGGAGCAGAAAACAGCAAAAGCAGCAAGAATAAAAAGAGAGAACCAGCAGACAGCAAGCCTTTTTCCCTCCCTTATATAGTATGCAGGCTACCTGGCTCAGGGCAGGGGTAGTACTCACACTCATAATCCAAGTATTGGACCATGAATCAGTCATAAATTCTAGAGGCCTGCCCCATGACTGCATGAAGCTTTGAGAGGTACATCTACACATAAACCATAAAATTGCCTCAATGGAGCATACAACCTCTAAGGTGAGAACTAGAAATAATTTAGGTACAAGGTCAACTATGATTAGCACCTTACTTAAAAGATAAAAATCCTCAGAAAGTGTTTGAGATGGGTTTGAAGGGTATCTGAAGAGGGTACAAGGCTTATTCTGGGGAGACTAGGGCATGAAGAAAAAAGGATAGAGAAGGAAAGATGGCATGAGTAAACCATGGAATAATAGCTAGTTCTTCTAGCAGAAGTAGACTGCATAAAGGGCTAGAGCAAGGGTCAAACTCAAAAGACTAGGTGGAGACCCAGCTGAGAGAGCACCAATTGTCCAGCTGAGGCATTTCTACACATATTAAATTTGGAATTAGAAGCCAGTCAAGACCTTTGCATCAGGGGTAACTTGACTGAAATTGTATTTTGTGAGTAGTAATGAGACCCCCATGACACAGGGAGAGAGAGTAAAAGAGAGTTCTGTGGTAAACTCATTCCTTGTATTCTTCATTAACTACACTTTAGTTTTTTCTTGCAGCTCACCTGAGCCCAGACAGGCTGATCCTGCTCTTTGATTCCATCTGTGCAGTCACATTCTTTCCTCTCCCAAATCATGAAAGCTCAACAAAGAGGAAGAGGTATTTTATTTTTTATTCATGTGTTTTAAGTCACTAGAGATATATCTGGATTTCTTCGAATGACTTCAATATTTTCCATGCAGATTAAAAAGATGATCAGCAAAGCCTCTGCCTGTTGAATAATGTGTAGAGTTGCCCATCCAGGCAGACTACACCCCACCTTGTAAATAATGTCAGCATGGCCATCACTGTGTGCCTTGCTGGGGAGTCAAAACCATATGCCACCACTTTTCCATGGACCTGAGAGACACCTACCTTCTCTATTGTTCAAAACACAAGGGGCTGCTGTTGCTTCTTAGAACTTTTCAGGTTTGCCAGTGATGGCAAAGATTTGTTCTTTTCCCATTATTCCCATGAAAAAACTTCTCTATGCAGTCTTTAACTCTCCAAGCTTTGCTACTATACAAATTCTTCTTTGTTTTCTGAAAATTCTCATTTCTGGATTTTTAAAGGACTTATTCCTGAGCTACACCCCATCACCCATTTTCTAAGAACCATTAATCTTCCTGATGGATTAGAGGGCTCTCTCTCTCTCTCTCTTTTTCTCTCTCTCTTTCTGTGTATTAATAATGCATTACAAAACAAAATGCTGACATCAACATTTAAAAGGTGGAAAGGTGTATTCTATCTCATGATTTCATATTGTGATAAGTTGGTTCCTTTGCTTTGGGCCTGGAATGAGGTAAAGCATCAAGATGGGCAATGTGCAGTAGAACAAAGCTACTCACTTCACGGAGGCCAGAAAACAAGAGGAGAAATATAAAAGAACTGGGCTCTCAATATCAACTTCCAGGCATGCTCATGACCTAACTACTTCCAAGTAGATCTACCTCCTAAGTATTTCCCACACTACCTCCAATGAGATGCACAGGCTGGCAACCATATCATCATCAATGGGCCACCAGGGGACATCTGAGATCCAACTTCAATGGGAAGTATTCATCAATGTTTTTATCTTTTCCTTTATAATTTCAATCAGCTGGCATTTATAGCCATATCACATTACTAATGATTCTTCAGGGGAAACATATACCCAGTCTCTCACTCATTTATTTGCCTACCTAAATATCTATTGTTACTCTTGTCTTCCTGCAGTAAATTGGAAGAATGAGTTCAAGGAAAGTTGTTTCACTGTGTTCCCATCACCATGGGTTCATGCTGATTAACCATTAAGAAAGACAGAGAGTGAAATAAAATAAGGCTCCAGGTACAGAATTGTCACTTGTAGTGAATCTGTTGGTGTTTCAGTGGGATCTGTTGTACACAGGGAGAAATGGTGGCAGGAATAAGGAAAAGAGACTAGAATACAAGAGCTGCTTTAGATAGGGGTTTGTCTCCTGGATGGCAAAACAACACCTCCTGAACAATAGTAACTGCCTTTATTTATACTTTTACAAAGTTGCAACACACAAGGTTGCCTAGCAACCAAAAGCCCACAATATCCAGATAGGATGTTCATTTTCAATACTGAGTTAGCTTGATTGCTTTAAGCAAAGGCCTCATCCTGCCCTCCCACATAGGATCAATTTTCAGTGGCTGCCAAGAGTCAACCTGCAGAGAACCTGCCAGGCAGTAAGCTCAAGAAAGCTTCCTAATACCTTGAAGCAGTGAGAAGCTGCTGGCCAGGTAAGAAGAGAAACTGGCAAGCACAGTAAGTCACTAGGTTGTTGCAAAACAAGCAGTACCTTTGAGAGAGGTAAGGTAAATGAGGCTGTTTGACTCAGAGCAGAGATAGAATGTCCCGGCAGCAGAGGGGAATGAAGACAGAGGATCAGGAATCACTGACCACATCCCCAGACTCCAGAACCTGACACATCATGGATCCCTGACAGCCAGTGGGTACAAACTAAAGAAGCAGATTCAGGAGCAAGTAGAAGAGGGAAGGACCATGTTGGAACTTGACCTGAAAGAAGGGGTAAAAGTCCCTTTCCTTTTTGTTCTAACCTAATACTACTGGCAAACTAAAAATTAGGAATTTCTTTTAGCTCCTAAGCCTACAGATAGAAAGGTTCAGTCAAAAGTAAAATTTAAGAGAGGCTGAAGTAATACAAAATGTCTACTTTCTTAAAATGAGCTGAAGTAGGCATAAAACCCAGACAGAAGAACTGCTCTTGCATTGTATTAAATGTTTGAGATAGCAGCATATCTGTCACAATCCTTAGTAAATGAGAGGATTTGTGTTTTTTTTTGGGGGGGGGGGTTTATTGTTGTTGTTTTGTTTTTGTTTTTGTTCTTTAGAGATAGTGTCTCACTATGAAATTTCCGTTCCATTTTTGGGGGATTGAACTCAGGTCCTTGTGCTTGCCAGGCAAGCACTTATTCTACCATGTGATGGTATTTGGAAGTAGGACCTTTGGGAAATGATTTGCCATCATCTCCCTGCACTCTGGGAGGCTAAGGCAGCCTGATAGTAAGTTCCACTTAGCCTCAGCCTCAACTTAGCACTGAGGGTGAGACCTCCATGATGGGATCCATTTACTTTCAAGCAGAGACATGAGAGAAATTGGTCTCTCTCCACTATGTGAAAAGACAATGAAAAGAGGACCACCTACAAGTCAGCAAGTAGGCCCTAGTGAGAAGACACTGCCAATGCCTTACCCTTAGACTTTTTAGTCTCCAGAACTGAGAAATAAATGTCTGTTGGGTATGTCACCTACTATGGGGTATGAACTGATGGAGACAGTAACCTATTGTCTTGGATCTTGTCTCTTCCAGAACCATACTGAGAATAACATGAAGATGATACAATGTCAAAATACAATTTGGTCACTTGCAATTCTTCATTCTTTCTCCCAAACTGCCAAACCTCCCCTGAATGTAGACAAATGTGCAAAATGAATAATATAGCACTGGACATAAACTGAAGAAGTGAGAATAAAGTTGTATAAAGGAAACATCATAAGGAATATCTTAGAATAGGAGAAGGGTATTTTTGTCAAAGTCATTTCTACATTTTAGCTAACCTTTGTTTAAGCGTCCCATCACAGTAAATTCAAAGTATTTGCTGTTGTCAGTCGAGTAGAGGCCAAATATGGTGGCTGAGCTTTTAGTCTGCAGCTTGAAGGTAGCAATCATATACAGCTCATTCAGGGTGGGGTCTCTCAGGATTGGCAGCAGAGCACCAGGATTCAGCCTCTGACTGGAGGCTGGGAGAAGGTCAAAGACTGTGGAAGAGAGAAAAAGGCAGTCAGTACATCAGCTAGAAATTTAAATGAAGGATGGGGAGATAGGTGGGCAGTCAAAGCACCTGCCTGACAAGTGCAAGAACCCAAATTTGATCCCCAATACTGTACTCCATATATAGCAAGACCCCATAACCAAATAAATAAAATAATGTTTAAAATTTAAAAACTGAAATTCAAATGAAAGATGAACTTTGGGGCAGACATGGTTGGCAGGTATTTGAAAATAAGGTACAAATAATACAAACTAATCTGGCATCATTTTTTGCTTTATCAAACTCACCAGCTCTTCCCTGTCATTTTTGCAGTGGTAGGACATTTCAAGCAGAAGTACAGCACCACATTCATCATTGCTTACACCCTTAAGAGAAGACTACATTTACAAACTCAAAATTGGATTTGGATAAACAAGTGGCTGTGAGAATGCCTAGAAAATGTAAACACAAAGGGGGAAGATGAGAGCATCCAGCCTGCTGATTTTCTGATGATCTCCAGCAAGGAATTTCAGTCATGGGGTCCCCTACATATCTCCCAGTCCAGAGCCATCTGCATTTTCTTGTAATGACAAATGACAGAGAATGCAAGAGAAAGCATGGATGTGGCAGACACAGTATCAGCAAAAGGATTTGCTACCTACTGTGTGAGAACTGATTGTTCCTTTTCTGCCTTTACAATTTCTAGCATTTTTTATACTTAAAAAAATCTCATTGTAGGGTCAGCCAGATAGCTCAGTGAATTAAAGCAGACAAAGGGGCTGGGGGTTTGAGCCTTGGCCTGCCATGCTGGCCCCATCCGCAGGGGATGCTGAGACAGGATTGAGACTGGGTGTGGTGATGCTCACCTGTAATCCCAGAGTTTAGGAGGCTGAAAAACAGGAAGGGCCACTACAAGTCCGATCTGGGCAATGAGATCCTGTAGACTAAAATACATTAAAAAAAGAGAGAAAAAAAATATTGTGCTGGGCATCATGTTACACACTTGTGATTGCAGCATTTGTAAGGCTAAAGCAGGAGGATTGCTATCAGTTTGAGGTTGTCTTGAGCTACATAGTGAGTTCAAAGCCAGCCTAAATTACATAGCAAGATCCTGCCTCAAACCAAAAAAAAAAAAAAAAAAAAAAAAAAAAAAAAAAAAAAAGAAAAGAAAAAAGAAAAAAGTTCTATTGTAAAAAACATTTAAAAAGTGATATGGGTTCTACTTCTTAACTGTGTGCTGATGGATACACCTGGTCTACAAACACTGAAATCTGTATTTATATTTGTATGAGTTGCTTTTGATCAAGGAAGCAAAACTTTTCCTACCAGTTTTATGACTTCTGAAGTCTAAGGCTTGTGATACCAGAGCCATTTAAAAGACAAAGGCAAGATTTGAATAAGACTTATAAAAGCATTTTGACTTACTTTTATGTTATTAAAATACTGTTTGAATAATTTCATATTCAGTAGAAATTTCAACACCTTGAACCATCTACTGAAAACAGAGTACTGATAAATTATAACAAACTTTTGAAATCAATAAGATGATAAAGCATCCTTACAGAAAAATGAACAAGGAATATGAAAAATGATTTACAGAAAAGAATTACAATTTACCAACAGGTATACAAATATACATTCACAGCTTATATAATGATGAAGCAACCTGTTAGGGTATTATTTTCACTATCAATCTGAGAAAATACTAATGCAATAATATTCAGCTGGTGGATATACTATGTGGTGAGATTTAAACTAGTATATAAGGGCCAGCCAAATAGTTCAGCAGATTAAAGCACTTGCAAGCAGGCCCAGGGACCAGGAGTTTGATCCCCTGGCCTGCCATGCTGGCCCCTGGGGTTGCACTGAGACCCCAAATGAGACTGGGTGTGGTGGCGTGTGCCTGTAATCCCAGCACTTGGGAGGCTGTAAACAGAAGAATCACTATGAGTCCAATCTAATAGAGGGACCCTGAACACCCTGTAGACCCTTCCCTAAAATACAGAAATAAATAAATAAATAAATAAATAAATAAATAAATAAAATTTTGAGCTGCTCAAAATAGCTCATGGGATAAGTGCTTGCTTGGCAAGTGCAAGCTCCTGAGTTCAATCCCTGGTACCACACACAAAAAGAATAAACTAGGATATAAACATTTTGAAGACAATTTAAATAACAATACCAAAGGCCCAAAAATACACAGGGTCTTTAACCTATCAATTATATTTATGAAAATTCATTCAAAGAAAATAATAGGTGATACAGTAAATTATTTAATTACAAGGATATTTGTCATCAGTGGTAAGCCTAGAATTTCTGTTTGGGAAAGCATTAGTAAAACCTTAATTGAGAAAGTTTGGAAGAAATTGTGGAAGTTTGGTTGGCACAATACTCTGTACTAATACACAGATGGTCCTTAGGAAAGAAGAAAGGGCTTGCCGAAAATTTTAAGGGATGTTTAATGCCACACCAAGACATTTGACGCTTCAATAAATTATGATTTACAATATCCAATACTGGAAATAACTTTAGTGTTCTATGTTATAAACCTAGATAGAGTAATTCTGGTCAGAATACCATCTGTTTTATCATCTACTTTAAAGTGAAGATAAATACTTACAGACATAGAAAGGCATTCATGATAGATACATAAAAAAGGAAGATGATTAAACTTCAATATAGTTCCATTTGATATATTTGCATAGAAATATTTGAAATGAAAGATGATATAAGAAGATATAACAACAGTTTAATGTTCAACATGGCTCTGTTTAGGTTGAATACATTTTTTTCTTTTTTGCTTATTCAATTTCTATCTTCACTGTTTTATACTGAAGAGGTAATAAGAATAAATGAAACAGGAAAACCCTAGTTATTCAAGAACATTCTTTTAAAAGACAGTTTGTCTTCAAACTAAATATACGGTGTTTCTTTCACATATTTTATATATGTGAAAGAAACACCGTATATTTAGTTCAACAATGGAAGTGTTAGAAAGCATAATATTCATTGTGGTCCCTAATACCTATGTCCCCATACCATGATAACAGCCAACTACTATATTTCAAAGGGGATAATGGATTTTTAAATTTTCAGGTAAATGGAAACTTTACATTTTTACCAATGAGGCAAAAGGGAGATAAGCTAAAGTGTTTAAAAGTTTCACTCAAAAAAAGACATCTTTAGAAAAAACAAATGTGTTCAAAAATGGGAGTTGAGAATCAAACTCTTGCTACTCTTGATCCTTGTTTTGACTTTGATCAGGCCCATAAGTAAACTCAAGCCAAACTGTCTGTGTTTTGAGGTGTGTGGTTTATCTGACCCATTTGCTGATCTCCCAAAAGGCAGAGCTGGGATTAGTTAGTAATGACTTTAGTGTTTTGAAAAGGAAATGAGGTGCTATCATTTTCTATTAATGTCATTACACCTTAGTAAAACTATCAGGATATAAGCACATGCTCCATTGTTATCAGTGAAATTACTGCTACCAAACGCCTGACTATTATGGCATGTAAATTGAATATATACTAATTTAAGACTATCAAGGCAGCTCAGAAGGAAATGAATATATGCAAATTATCCAGTTAAGCTGATAACTATAGACTAGCTAGATAACTCAATAAAATCTACCAGAAACTACCAGAAACTTGACATAATCATGTCACCTTATTCAACCTAAATTAACAAAATAAGTTATGTTGCATAGCCAATTTCAAGTCTTAATAAAATTAAGGTCTAAGAAGCATAACCTATATGTAAGGAATACCATGAGATTGTGTGCTCAAATATCTAGAATTTCTATAAGCTAAAGCATCATTCAGACCTACCAAATAGCTTCTGCAATAAGAAAACTTTTAAATTGTTTTTAAAATTTCTCTTTTTACTTTACAGACACACAGGGCACAATGCACATTACAGACCACTGCATTTAAAGTATTTTAATCAAAACAAAGATGAGCAGCACAACATCCCCAAACCATGATTCTGATTGTCTATCTGGAGTCAAAGTGAGTTATTTCATGAAAAAAGGAAGTTTAAAGGGGTGCTCCCTGTAGGGGGCAGCTCTGTTCTGGCTTCATAAGGAACAACAATTTTTAACTTCAAACTATGTGTTTTATTTCCCAAATCTGCAATAAATCAACCCGGGCACCAAGTTCAAATAGGAAGATCACACTGGATAGCCAGTCAGAGCCCTAAGATCTTTTCTTGTTTAAATCATTTCCTTTTGGTCTTCACAAGAAATTCTGTTTAACTTTGACTGCTTTCTGCAGGCAGCCTATTTTCACCCAATTTCATAGAGCAATTTGAAGACTGTCATTTCTAACTATTTATCAAATATTTTTTTCACGGAAAAAAGATCAGTTTTGCAGCTCTTCCCAGTATCTCAAAAACCAAGAAAAGGGACCAGCTCCTGAAAGCGCCTTCTCTGTGGGTGCCACCCAATAAAACAAGTGTGTTCCCATGGAGTGCGGGTCAAGCCCAGGCAACTGCAGGGGCTTAGGGCACAACGGGCTGCGTGGAGGGAAAAGCGCACACAGAGGGACCTGTCCAAGTACCCCTGAGCTTTCGCCGTGTACCTTGTACCAGCAGTCCCTGGGAAGTCCAGGAACCTGGGAAGAGCTTTGCAGCCAACCCCAGGTCCTTGCATACACCTGCTAGTGAATTTACACCTCCCAAGCTGTTGTTCAGAAACTGTTCACCTCCCCTCCTGCCTGGGAACCTTCTAGGCGCTGCCCACCACCCCAGGGAGCTTCGGCGCGGGTCGCAGGGCTCGCGCGAGGGCACTCACCCTGAGGCGCGGCCTGGGTGCCCCACAGCTGCAGGGCCAGGTGCAGGAGGAACGTGGAGGCAGTGAGGCGCGGAGTCCGCATGGCTGCTGTGTTCGGGATGCCTGCGTCGCTACGGCGTCCACAGGACGCTCCTGCCTGCTGGGCGCTGTGGACGCCGCCTGCTCTTTATAGCCCCTCTGGTCGGGGCGGGGAGGACGGAGGCCGGCAGCCCCTTGGCCCGGAGCCCCAAGGCTGGAGCATGGGGACCTAACACTAGCTTTCAGCTTTCGGCAGCTCCTCCCGTTTTCTGAAGAGCCCACCCTCTGGTCAGGCTTCTGGCACTCCTCTCAGTCCCTCTGATCACATCTTAAAGTCCAGGAAAGCTCTGTCCCTTCCAGTGCGAAGAACCTCGGAGTTCTCCTGCTTCTTCACTCTTTTCTCTATTACTTCAAATGGTGATTAGATTTTTAAAATCAAATTTTAATTGAAAGTCTGCATTTTTAATGAACACAAGGAATCCATCCATCTCAAGGACAGAGCAATATATAAGCTGGAAGGGCTGTGCTCAGTGGATTGTTTTGATATAGGGGAATGAAAACTCGCTGTCTGAAAGATACATGGGACGAGCTTGAAGAATGAATTTTTAGGAACAACAGAGGTTAAGAGCAGAATTTATTTATTGAGGGAAAGAGCTTCTGTCCCAGAGAAGGACAGAAGGGGACCCCAGCGGGCTGCCAAGGAGCTTGTCTTTTCTAGGGAATTTTATAGAGCAAATATACAACACAAGGCAGGTCCGAGGTGGGAAGCATGGGAATTCATAAGATGTGCATCAGGTAGAACAAAACTATCGGCAACCGGTAAGATTACAAGAATAATTGCACAGAAAAAATTGATTAAATCAAGATCAAATAGGGAAGCGAGCTGGATAGCAAGCAGACATGAATAATGAGCAGGGACTTTCCCAAAGTGATTGATACCTATTTTTTAAAATTAATTTTAATGAGAAAGAAATTGCAATGACACAGTTTCAAGACAGGATAGTACAACAGTTACAATAATTAATACACTGCATATTGTTGAAATTGCAATGACACAGTTTCAAAACAGGATAGCACAACAGTTACAATAATTAATACGTTGTCTTCATAGTAGTTATTCATACTACAAGATAAAGACATGATATCTTGTCTAAACACTATTAATACAAATCTTTCTCATTGAACTAAGAGAAAGTAGCTGTATATCTATCCTAACTACTCAGTATATAAATATGTATATATTTTTCACTATAAAATGGTCCTTCATTTACAACTCCCTTTTTTGTTCAGTTTTGTCAGAGATGGATATTCCATTGCCATTCAAATATTGTAAGTATGTGAATTCAGCAAAATAATCTAATATAGTCAGGTAGACCATAATAGTAGTGGGTTATCCACAGAACTGGCAATGTCAGAAGTTGTTGACTTGAGCCTTTTACAGTTAAGCCTATTAACATGGCTTTACTTTTTGTACCTCATTTTTATACTTTACTGCTGGATGATTAAGACTAAGATAAAGCAAGACCTATATAACAAGAAATATTACTTTTGTATCTGAGAAGGTCAGTCAAATCCCCTTAGGATTTACCCTGAAACCATGTACAGCAGTTTGTAGATCATTTGTCAGTGTCATCCATGTGGATGGCCATTGCTTGACCAATTTGACCTCTGTGAAAGCCTGAGAGAATGTTTCCTCTCCATATGACTCTCCTTAGGCACACTACATCATTGATCAGTTTCCTCTGTGGCCCCATAATCTCCTTGATCAGAAAATCTGGGCCACCGTTGAGTTATAAAATGTTAAGGCACAGGTTCTTTTATGTCCTGAGTCCTCACTGACCTTGAAGGGTGAGGGCCAGACTAATACCTATTTAGAATATTAATTCAAGATGTCTATCCCTGGAGAAGTATGTGCATTTGTTTAATTTTGTCTTGAGGTCTGGACTACCCTGGAGATGCCCATTTCTCACACAGGTGCAAGGTATCTTGTCTTCCATATTGGCTCTTTCAAGGGCCTACCCCTGTCTGACTACTTATAATATTTCTATTTTCCTATAACAGTTTTGCTGTCCAGCTTCCAAACTCCCAGGCTGAAATTATTCTCTTCTGGTAGTGCTATTCCACATGATAGCTGAAGGTGTGGCGCTAGGACTCGAAAGGGATAGAAAAATAGAAACAGTGCTCCTCCTAGGCAGTGGTTCCAGAGAATGGTGTAGACTAATCAGAAGAAAAAATATCTGAAAAAAATTTGAAATATTTGACTTCCCATTTTTCCTAGTGCTATAAACTTGGAGAAGAGTTTCTGTGATGTTAGAAATCCAGGTATAGATGTGGTAGGTTGAAAAAAAGCAGCAGGCTTGCTGAGCAGAATTTTACTATTTATGCTTTTTATTTTTAATGGTCCATTTTTGGAATGCATAATGATTACATTCTTTATGGGGGCTGGTACATGTAAATAATGTACTTCAATTCTGTGGAGTTTCATCGGTCTGTAGAATGTGTAACCTGTGGAGAAATGGCAGCAAAAATGAAGAAAAGATAGAGTTCAGGTAGTGGTCCATTTGCCTGATTGGCAAAGTACTCTAAAATATATGAACAAAAGTGTTTATACCTTTGCAAAAATTAGTATCATGAGACACAAGTTTTCCTAGAGACTACTAGCTGAAGTTGTCCAACAGGATGCTTTAAGACTGAGGTAGCTTCACAGCTTTTTACACTGTGGCCCTGTCCTGCCCTTATATATATAACCAATTTTCAGTTTCAGAGACTCCCAGCATAATTATTTTGCCATTCCCTTTTCCTCCCTCCCTCCCTACTCACTTCATGTTTTGGTCTCCTTCCTTTCCTTTTTTTTTTCTTTTTGAGACAGGGTCTCACTATGCAGTTCAAGCTGACCTTAAGCTCACTTTGTAGCTCAGGCTGGTCTTGAACTCACAACAATCCTCCTGCCTCAGCCTCCCAAGTGCTGGGATTATAGGCATGCGCCACCACGCCCGGCTCTTCCGTTCCTTTTTTATAAAATCTGTATATCTCTATTACTTTTTAGGCACATCCAAAACCATTTTTATTTTGAAATAAGATATCACTAAGTCACTAAATTGCCAATGCTGTACTTCATCTTGAAAACTTCCTGTCTCAGTCTCCCAGAGGACTAAGATTATGGGATTGTGTCACCATATCCAGCTTCTACATAAATGCTTAAAGGGAATAAAAATAAAATATAATTATTATCATTTGAATATATATATATGGAATATAATTTGCATTCTACAGTCTGACGACAGTAATACTGTAATATTGGAAAATGTGAACCCTGGACTCTTATTTAGCTTATTGTTCATAACAAAGGGAACATGCTTGATTGACAGAAAGATAGCTTTTTTAGAAACTACTTACTGCAAACAAGGGCCTAGGGGTCTTATTAGCAGGGGCTTTTGATCAGTATGTAGTTGAGAGTAGGATTTTTTCACCAAAAATGTAGAAATTATTTTGCTTTCACAATCACTCACTAATGATTAGTACAAGGCAAAAGATTTATACGACCTGAAGAAAAATCAGAGTATCACTAATGATTAAGAAAACAAGAAAAGTATGCAAAATCACTTATCGTCAGTGTTACCAAGGATCTCATTAAACTGTAAAACCTCTTATTAAACTTATTTAATATTACTTACTAAATAATGATTTAAACTCCTTAGGAAATAGCCATAAACACTATTATGAGGACATTTATTGCAGTTAACAACGAGGTCTACTAAACTTGAAGCCCAGAGAGAGTTTTGACAATTAGTGTTTCTTAAATTAATTCTCTTCTTCATTAAACAATACATTAATCCAAAATTTAATGATAACAATAATTTTCTGTGCCAGGAAAGCTCAAATTTAAAGTCAACGTCTAAATATATTTGCTAAGGAAATATGGCTCAGATTAAAGTTAAATAATCAGACATAAAATATACTGAAATTTCACCATTTTGGAAGGATTTCAGAATTTTTTTCTTTAATTTTTTTATTTTAAAGAGAAAAAATCATAAAACAATTTCAAAACAGATTAGTAAGGTAGTTACAATAATTAATACATAGTGTATTGTGGTCTTCATAGTGGTTGGTCAGAGTACAAGGTATAGGTATGATACCTTGTCCAAATAACGTTAGCACAAACCTTTTTTTCAGGGAAATAAGTGAAACTACCTGTATAACTATCTTATC